>JAWQFJ010022635.1:7500-12500 GCA_034096865.1 Theodoxus fluviatilis | reverse complement strand
TGTTGAGTCGTGGGAGTGATGCGTGGCTGAGCGGAACACCATCCTCCGCCATTTCTGTCGGTCATGAGCGAGCGTTTGGGTTGTGACAATGTTCTCTTCGATCCATTCCGCAAAGTTGTACACTCACTTTTCTCTCTGTCGGCCTCATCTTCCACCACCACCACCATCAATCCACCCCCACCCATCCCCCAACACCCCCACCCCCACCCCCTGCACTGCACCTTGGGGTATTATCTAAGAGTCCACCGGCCCTGGTGACATGCCTGCACCACTGTAGCTTCCTCCTCTTCACAGAGACTACAGTTCTTCATGACGTCCAACTTGTACTCTGATTATTCTTCAGACTTTTTTCGCTGGTGATACGATCCATATAATTATTATGAGATGCTCAAGATCTTCCGATACCATATCATCCCCCGTGGTTTGAATCTGCATCTATTCCATCCCAACAAAAACCAGAAACAACCGGAAGCTGTCAGGGGTGGGCGAACATGGCCTTGCTTCCTGTCTGCTGTCAGGAGACACAGAAAATCCTCCTCGCAGACTCCCAGCTTGCACCGCAGTGTCAGAATCTCATCCAGCACACCTGAGCTCTGGGATTCGTCAAGAGCGACAGCAGAAAGTTTTGCCCTGCCAGTCTTGTCAGAAGGAAGGGGGGGGGATGTGTGCAAAGCAAAGAAAGGAGGAAGGTGAGCGCAGGATAGAGTGACAAGAAGAGAGAGAAAAAAAGGGGGAGGGGGAGAGGAGGGATACTTTTTTGGGGGGGTTGGGGGATGGAGGTGGTGGAAAGGGGCAAAAGAGGCAGAGGAAGAAAACGGTGCAAGAAGCAAAAATGAGGAACTAAAGTAAATAACTCCCCCACCCTCCATTTCCCCAAAGACAGAAAAAAAAAGAAAAAGAGGGGGGGGGGGTGTTATAACAAAGTGGTGGGTTGGGGAGGAAATTGGGGTGGGGAGTAGGGGAAAGGAGAGAGGCAGAAAAAGAGAAAGATTAAAAAGTAGGTAGGGAAGGAGAGAAACGAAATGGGAAAGAGAAGACTGAGAGAAGGGTGTGTATAAGTTGGGCAGAAGTAAGGACCGGGCCGGGGAAAGGCTTATAGGAACTGTGCACGGAAGAAGAGAAAATGGGGGAGGTAAAAGGAACAAAGAAGATAGGGGGGGGGGGGGGGGACGGGGTTGGGGGGGAGGGTGTTTGTTTCACGTAGATCTTGTCCAATGAACGCAGTTTCCTGTTTAAAAAGCGGCCAGAAGAGCACATATTTTTACTTATAAGAATTAAAGTATTGCACACGCAGTAGTTACCTGCTGCTGAACAGAGGAATCGGACTGCAGGAGTTAAAACCAATTGACTTGAGCAATTAAGACACGAAGAAAATATTCAAATACGCATAATAAAGAACGACAAATCATCCAAGATCTTGCTTATTCGTGAGCCATGAAAATGTTTGTTCCATCTTACGCGGCAGTGGGTCTCCATACATGGAGCAATGAGGTAGCTGTCTACAGGAGGAACTAGGAAGAGGATGAGTCACAACGAAAGAGATAAGCAGGTAGATTGCAAGGAGGCAGCCAGCCATGACACCCAATCAGCATGTGAAGGTATGGGTGACGCAATGGTCGTTAACCTGACACCGTCGAGTCACACAATGTATTATTCTGCTAGTCCCGGCCCAAAGCATCTCTTGAGTGAATCAATGTGATAGCTGTGTTTGATGTTATTATAATGACCTTTCTCATCTGCCTGCCTGCCTGCCTGCCTGCCTGCCTGCCTGCCTGCCTGCCTGCCTGTCTGCCTGCCTGCCTGTCCGTCCGTCCGTCCGTCCGTCCGTCCGTCCGTCTGTCTGTCTGTCTGTCTGTCTGTCTGTCTGTCTGTGTGTCTGTCTGTCTGTCTGTCTGTCTGTGTGTCTGTCTGTCTGTCTGTCTGCCTGCCTGCCTGCCTGTCTGTCTGTCTGTCTGTCTGTCTGTCTGTCTGTCTGTCTGTCTCTAAATCATGGTACCATCCACACGTCCTTGTCTATCTGTCTGTATGTTAGTCTGTCATCAAGAGTGCCAGTAAAAGATTAATTAGCTGATCAGGTCGTCAAGGGTCTAAATTCGACAGCGCTTTCCCCATCAAGGCAGAAAAGATGCTTCACAAATCCATTACCTTCACCTTCTTCATTGAGTATCCCCACCGAGAAAGCATCTCACTCGTTGGTGGGTCGTCCGGTGGGGGGTGGGGGGAGAGAGTAAGGGGGTTTTGGATCTGGCCAATTACGTCAAGGAACACCCAAGGAGCCAGACATCCGGGACTCTTGATGAAGACGTCGCCGCTCCAAGACCTGGTTGCCGTGGCAACCGAACAGGTGCATCAGCGGCGCCTGTTTGTTCACCTGCCTTCACAGGAATCACTTCTCCAAGGGCTGGGGCTCTGCCCCCTGCCAATTCGAAGACAGATCGAGCAAGGGAAGGGGTGGGAATTCTTGTTCTGAAACCCGAGGACTCATCGCTTTTTTTCCTAATTGCCCTGTTGAGATTGAAAGGTTGTCAGAATGGCAGGTTTGGGGGTGAATTGTTTTTCTTCAACTGGATGAAAGGTCATTTCTGAGGGCGGTCGTCTGTATGAAGTTTTGACTTTCTCCCATTTCAGTTTACTCATATTGTTCCTTGAATTCTGTTTTCGAGTTTCCCGTGGCTTTTGTTGAAATGAAGGCCCCAAATCGTCTGTTTGAAATGATGCGAAAACACGCGGAGGCGGGACGCCATGGAACCAGTGTTGACAAAGACGACAAAACCTTTGCAAAGAAAGAAGTGATTGACGAAAAAAAAGAAACAGAAAGAAAATAGGACTGAAATGTTAAGAAAATACGCTGGTGTGACGTCAACCAAGTAATGCCCGCCATCCCAGACTTCTGCACGAATGACCTAAGAACTATTTGTTGTTTATGTGGCTGCACTGTCCGACATTCTCTCGGGAGTGAGAGAAGTTTCGTCTTTTAAGAAGTCCTAGAAATTAATAAGCACCTTCAATATATGCTTATTGTGTTTTTATGGCTCAACCCTACAAAAGTTTTATAGCTAAAAGTTTGATCACATTTCCTGCGCAGCGGTTGCTTGGCGCCCAGAATAAACCTCCATTCCATCTGATTCCACTACTCTGAACATTTCAACAGTTAACAATGGCAACAGTTCACAACTTTTCAATCAGAATAACATTTGAATGAAATACAGAGCATCAGACCCCGCACTTCCAAGACAACCGCCAGAGGCGTTGCGTCAGGAGCCAGAGCAGAGGAAGTTCAGAGGAGGCCTCAAGACGTGCCTTTTCCGCCAAGCGCGTCTTGCTGACTAGGGGATCCTAGTCGACCCCTACTCTGGACATCCTGGCACCATGGAAAATTCGTGACATTTTTGTGTGTGCATGCGCCACTGAGCAGCCTTTGGGCTGGAAGTGCGCGCAATACAAGTACGTTATACATACATACATACATACATACATACATACATACATACATACATACATACATACATACATACATACATACATACATACATACATACATACATACATACATATCAAATTGACTTTATTCTCGAAAAAATACACACTTCGGTGCACTGAGAATATCACATCAAATAGACAAGAAAATGAAACATCCAAGAGACCGCAGAAATCATCACGCGAAATCCGAACAAGAAGAGACGTGTCATAGCACCATAATCGCGCACGATATCGAGAGTCTCATGGTTATCGGTCCCAGAAGAAATTTGGCCGACTATACCTGTGTTTACGTTTGCCATCTTGTGAGCACTACTCGCTTGTACTGGAATGGTAGACTCGCGAATTTTGCCTGTCTTGTGCGCCTCCTTGAAGTACACACGCATAGTTTCCACAAGTCCCATGGCGTCTTGGTCCTTTCTCCTACTCACAGCTGAATTTTCGACGTCAGCGACGACGGATGAACGGGCAAACGCGATGAAAATGGCACAGAGCAGGAAAAGCCTGACTGACCCATCCGCCATCTTGCCACATACATACATACATACATACATACATACATACATACATACATACATACATACATACATACATACATACATACATACATACATACATACATACATACATACATACATACATACATACATACATACATACATACATACATACATACATACATACATACATACACACACATACATACATACATACATACATACATACATACATACATACATACATACATACATACATACATACATACATACATACATACATACATACATACATACATACATACATACATACATACATACATACTACATACATACATACATACATACATACATACATACATACATACATACATACATACATACATACATACATACATACATACATACATACATACATACATACATACATACATACATACATACATACATACATACATACATACATACATACATACATACATACATACATACATACAAAACAAAGCACTATTAAATGTGAAGTGGCATCACATTTCTATAGCGGAAGAAAAGGTTTTTTTTGTCTTCATGAAACACAGCAAAAGCGTTGGTTTGTAACGTGTCGTTCTCTTTGAAGTTTCAAAACGTGAGCAACGTATACATCACAAAATCACAGTAAGCACGAGCAAAAACAAAGCTCTATCTGTTACATCAATAACAGACCACACTGACTCAGACTGAATTCAATCTAGAATTGCTTACTGTCAGCACAGACATCGTCCCCACCATCCTGGGCTCCGTCTTGAGCACCCCCTGTGGGTTGGGGGTAAGAATAGACACCCCCTATGGGTAGGGGTAAGAAAAGACCCCCCCCAGTGAGTTGGGGTAAGAATAGACCCACCCAATATGGCTTGGGGGAGGACTGGATCCACCGCGTCTCCCTAGCGATTCGGAAAGGGCGAATGACTAGAAAACTCGACATCTTACTTGTTCTTATCGTAACCAACTCTAACGATGTTTGTAATGTGGTAGCTGAAATAACCTACG
>JAWQFJ010022635.1:0-2500 GCA_034096865.1 Theodoxus fluviatilis | reverse complement strand
TCACTTCCGTAGGATTAGGATTTAATTGTTGCTGTGCTCGAGAATGTATGTCAGAAGGAAAAGGAAGCTCTGTGTGCGCGTGAGTGTGTGTGTGTGTGTGTGTGAGTGAGAGAGACCTAGAGAGATCGAGAGAGAGAGAGCTAGGGGGGGGGAGAGAAGAGAGAGAGAGAGAGAGAGAGAGAGAGAGAGAGAGAGAGAGAGAGAGAGAGAGAGCGAGAGTGAGAGAAATGGAGGGAGAGGCAAGAAAGGGAGGGAGAGAAAGGGAGAGAAAGGGAGGGAGAGTGAGGGAGGGAGAGAGAGAGAGATAATGCCTGCTTGTATTGTCCTTAAGGCTCACAGAATAGATCGAAACTTTTCTGAAAAGTATCATGTAGAATTAGTGTCATGAACCCATCATCAACATTTAACTTTTGCCCTGAACATGACAGCTCTGAAACGTGTCGTCTGCTTTGGGACCGTCAAGATCCTCGCGCGAGATCTCGCAAAGCGCGTGACGTTGTTCCACGTGTGAAAATGGCGACAAGGCGGGAAGGTGGGTATTTTGAACTGTGTCAGCTTTCCTCATTCGTAACTGCCGTAACAAAAATAACTGTCGTCACTGAAATCTTTCGTTTCTTTCGTTATTGTAGGCACAGATCATATATATGGCTTGCAAACTCGCATTGCGTCAGCCAGAAATTGGTTTGGTCGTTTGCACGACGTTTTGAATCTGAGCGTTTGAGAGATCGAGTGTACGCGCGCGCTGCTTGCTTTGCGTCACTGCATCAAAGATTATAGGCCTCTCCGGATTGCGTACTTTCGCGGCCTGATTTGCGTGTCACGTGGTACACACAAATTGTGCTGGAGGGTTTCCGAGTGCACAGCAGAGATGAGCGTGGTTGTGATCGTGTTGTTGATGGTGCTTTTCCAGCGAGAAAATGTCAATACCAGCAGTGAAACAGAAAGAAAAGTACATTGACAGTCTTGATAAGTTATCAAGACTTCGTTATGTTGATAAAATATCAGCTGTGGGAGGACTAGATCCGTATAAAATTGTTGACTGGTCGGACGATGTGATCACTATCTTCTGCAGCCAAACGAAGCAATCACGGCGACGTAAACGCCATCATCAATACAGGTAGTGAAGAAGCAACAGTGGTGAGAGCAGCAGCAGCAGCAGCAGTGACTATCACAAGTGGTGGGGATGCACATACAAAACTGAGCGAGCCTAAATTCCTTCGAGAACGAGCGACTGCTACTGCTATCGCCAGGGTCATCGTTCTTGCTAGCATCTCTCTGAGCCGGTTCACATTTTGCATCGAGTGCGAAAACCAAACCAAACAGCCCGCGAATCTCTCTCACAGGTTGCAAAACCGTGGATAGATTATCTCAATATTCTATCGATTGCGACTCGGTAACAGCCTCGCGGTGGATCGATCTGCACGGAGCATCGCGGCAGCGAGGAAATAGTTCAAGGATAGTCATCGAAAACTGCTGCGTATTAGAATATGCTTCCTCGATTTCTCTCTTAGACTACAGAACAATGTGCATCTCGTTTCTTCTCCAGTAAAATCTACATATCATCATATATGCACTGAAACCGCACTCGTGCCCGAGCGAAATTCGACGTTTGTTCTCAGCTCAACTGTCCATCTATATATTCGTAAACACGAGGGGGGGAAGAGGGGAATAGGAAAGACAAGAGAATTGCAACTGATCATATCCATACGCTTATCCCTGCCCGCTGTACCTCGTTTCTTGGAAAATATTTAAACAATTCACAAATATCTGACAAAACAAACACTAAGCAACAAAGCATTTTCTGTGCAGTTAGAAAAGCAAACAACTTTTAACACCTTTACCCCCTACTGCTCTAGAGTGTGCTTTGTTGATTCAAGTTCAGATCCCCACGTACCCCATCCCACCCCAATTGTATTAAAAATGTAAAGTAACCTAGTGCCCATGCTCAACTATGTGCACAGTCAAAAAATTGACATAGCCCTACACCTACATGTAGGCCTAAGTAAAATAAACTGACCGTGTTGTTTGGCTAAAATGACTGACTTCTTCCTTGCTTCTCCAGCACTACTCAGAGGGCCAGCATTGTTTCATGTTGTTTTTACATTCCACAACTATGTTAGACCAAGTTCACCATAAGTGATTTCATGAAAACAAACTTACCCTTGATGAAGTGTCTAGAACAAACGCGTGTCCAAGTGCGAACTGTCTTGTCTGTCACCTCCTTTCTGTTGATCTGTTTGATCCAAAGTCGTCTTCTTTTTGCTGTCAATTCGCGAATTTGTGACCCCTTGTTAGTAATCACTGTTGGAATCCTATGGTAGGACACAACATTCGTTCGTTTACTACTGTGGGAACAGCCATTCACACAGCAATCGTTCGTCATTGTGAAAATGAAAACTTCAAAACACGCGGCTGGCAGTGCATTCAGAGTAACGACCCTCCAGCAAACCCTCCAAGGGCGTGTACACAGAAAGTGATGACGCGAATCGGGAGAGGTCGA
>JAWQFJ010022634.1:75000-77500 GCA_034096865.1 Theodoxus fluviatilis | reverse complement strand
ATTCAAGGGCAAACTAGCTAGATTATTCTACGCATTTACCACAGAACAGTTATAAAAGGAACAAATATGTGATTAACGTATTAAAAAAAATTAAGCATTGATTGGGGGTGGGGGTGGGTGGGTGGGGGTGGGAGTATTGATTGGGAACTTGGCATAGCCTTTGTCATAGTTCATTGAGGGTGCTCAAACGAATGTCATCACATTCATGAATCTGCATGACCAATTGACCCAGCAGCATACGTGTATCTGTACCTGCTACCATCATTTCATCAGAAATGCAGCTGTTTTCACCTAGGCGATCGCCACCACCACCCCCCACCCCTCTCTCTCTCTCTCTCTCTCTCTCTCTCTCTCTCTCTCTCTCTCTCTCTCTCTCTCTCTCTATCTCTGTCAGTCTCTCTCTCTCTCTCTGTCAGTCTCTCTCTCTCTCTCTCTCTCTCTCTCTCTCTCTCTCTCTCTCTCTCTTGACTACTATATTCATGTCGTCCAATTATATTTATTCTTCAGCCAAAATTCTTGAACATGACCAGACTGACTCAGCTGGAAGTAGTTGTCGGAAAGACGATGGGAACGGCATACAGAACTCGGGCGACCGCGCCACGAATGACACATTATAGTCTGGTGAGTGGATTCCCCACGTTGGCAGACAGTCAACGCACCCCAAACACCGACTAGGCTGCATTTCACCGTTTTCTCGAGTCGTCTGTAGCTCGTTAGAATCACCAGTTAAACAAGAATGCTTCCCAAGACACAGACAACATCAACGCTCCAGAAAACAGAGGAAATCTATGACACTTCTGACAGAGAGGTCACACACACAAAACAGGCAGGATGCAGAGCATGCCAGAGGATGCCCTACCACAGTCAGACGTCTACATTAGGATGCAACCAGTGACGATGCTGTATCAGCAGTAACTGCTTCGAGACCTGAGGCAGTTCCGTTTGAAAAACGCGCACCCTTGAACGCATACACACACAGAGGCACGCACATGCACACATACGCATGGATCCGCACTAATACAAGCTCTCGGAAACGTTAGAAACACACTTGTGTACTAGAAAAATATGCGTGATCTCGCTCACGTCCACATTTATATCTACACACACTCTTGCACAAGGCATGTTTGAATGCACACGTTCACACACAGACTCTCTCTCTCTCTCTCTCTCTCTCTCTCTCTCTCTCTCTCTCTCTCTCTCTCTCTCTCTCTCCTCTCTCTCTTCTTTCTCTCTCTCTCTCTTCTCTCTCTCTCTCTCTCTCTCTCTCTCTCTCTCTCTCCTCTCTCTCTCTCTCTCTCTCTCTCTCTCTCTCTCTCTCTCTCTCTCTCTCTCTCTCTCTCTCTCTTTCCAACTCTCTACCTCCGCCCTCCTCTCTCTACTGTGATCTTTGACCTCCCTAGTACCCAACCTGACAGCGTGAGACAAGAAAACATGTGTCCGCTGCCCGTTGTCGATCTTTCCCAGCAAATTTCCTACCATCCTGACAATGTGCCTTCTGAGTCTACACATCTTGAAGAAAGTCTTTCTACGGAGGCTGATGCCGCTGACCATGTGCGTGAAATGAGAGAGAAGCTAGGTTGCCGTTTGAAAGATGAGGTTCGAAGGCTAATGGGATCAAGAAGATAGGACATTGCCAAAATCTGTACTCCAATGAAAGGTGAGGTTCGAAGGCTAATGGGATCAAGAAGATAGGACATTGCCAACATCTGTACTCCAATGAAAGGTGAAGTTCGAAGGCTAATGGGATCAAGAAGATAGGACATTGCCAACATCTGTACTCCAATGAAAGGTGAAGTTCGAAGGCTAATGGGATCAAGAAGATAGGACATTGCCAACATCTCTACTCCAATCGCTGCAACGGAAGTTGTCGAGCATCTCAACAAGCCTCTAGTTCCTCCATCTCTCGCCCCGCAACCTGATGCTGCTGACGAGAAGAAAGGCTGACCTACACCGTCGCATACAATTCTATTCACTACGTCATCAGATCAGCTGAGACAAGTCTCAAGACAACGCATGGGTGACGTCAACCTCAACAAACAGCACTTGGAGTCAAGTTGGCAGACGGTGTAACGACGGCAGCCAGCACAAAAGTGATTTGTTTTCGGTACTGACTCCATTCTCCCGTGCCCGTATAAGTTTTCGGTACTGACTCAATTGTCCCGTGCCCGTATACGTTTCAAGACTGGATGCTAGTTTTGATGTTTTGTCTGCTGTTTGAATTTTTATAGTATTCATTATCCTCTGTAATGGGCCGGTGGCCCAAACAGTAACGTTGTCGTTCGTTCGTTCTCTCTCTCTCTCTCTCTCTCTCTCTCTCTCTCTCTCTCTCTCTCTCTCTCTCTCTCTCTCTCTTTTCCATATTCACACACACGCGCGCACATACACACACACACACACACACACACACACACACACACACACACACACACACAGGCACACAATCACGAACGCACGCACACACTCCTCAGGCACACACACACACACACAGACACACACACAC
>JAWQFJ010022634.1:60000-67500 GCA_034096865.1 Theodoxus fluviatilis | reverse complement strand
CAAACTCTCTGTTTCCGTGGCATTAGATTACCAAGCAGTCAGAGGAAAGCAGAAGGTTATACAGTTGCTTAAGACAATGAAGAGCTTGCGTAGTCTGAACACTTTTGTTTTCTTTAAGCTGTTCGATTCTCAAATTACACCAGCCCTCTTGTATGGGGCAGAGATATGGGGGATAAAAAAGTGTGACGACATAGAAAAAACGCATATGTTCGCTTGCAAACGGTTTATGGGTCTGGACGTGAGATCACCAAATACTATGATTTATGGTGAGACTGGAAGGTATCCCCTTACCGTGATGGCTTTGCTGAGAGCATTAAGATATTGGTTTAAGCTTGTCAAAATGCCAATAGACAGACTTCCAAAGCAAGCCTACCTGATGCTCATCAATACCAGCCTGCCAACAGAACTAAACTGGGCTAAGGGTATTGAAAATTTACTGTCCAGAATAGGTTATAATTTTGTTTGGGCAAATGGAGGATGTACGAATGAAATAAGCGTATTGAAACAGTAGAACAAAGATGAAGAGATTGCTTCAGGCAGGAATGGTCTGCTAAGCTCGACAGTGGAGACCGATTTGCCTTCTATAGAACCATGAAAAGCTCATTTCAGACAGAGAGCTACCTGAACGATATCAATATAAAAAATTTAGGGACACATTTATCCGATTCCGCTTGGGAATAAACGAACTACGGAGTAATGAAAGACGTTATAGGGAGAATGCTGATGTGTCATGTCCTTTCTGTGCAGAACAAGTAGAAAATGAAGAACATTTTTTAATCCACTGTCCCATGTACAAATCTTTAAGAGAAAAATATATTGCCAAGTACATAACCACAGCAAGAGATGGGTATGGCTATTTAGTCAATGGACAAGACGCTTGGAAAAGCAGAGATGTGGCAATGTACGTATATTATGCAATGGCAACAAGAAATCTGTCGTTGAAAGAAAACTAGTCAGGAGTTGTCCATCTCGTACTACCCAACAGTATTAATATTGTACCTACTGTTACTTTTCTCAACTTAGAAACGCGTAAAGCCAATTTCCTATTGTGTACACTGCCTTTTTAATCCGTCACTCAAGTCTGAAATGCATTAGTATTGTAGCCATTCCTAAGGAGGGTTACACAATTATTTTAAAGCTGTACATAACGATGATGTGTAAAGTATACATTTAAAAAATAGAATGTTCATAGCATGTATGTTGTAAAATTTTCTGATGGGCCGTCGGCTGCAATAAAGAAATCAATCAAATCAAATCAATCAATCAGTCTCTCTCTCTCTCTCTCTCTCTCTCTCTCTCTCTCTCTCTCTCTCTCTCTCTCTCTCTCTCTCTCTCTCTCTCTCTCTCTCTCTCCCTCTCTCTCTCTCTCTCTCTCTCTCTCTCTCTCTCTCTCCCCCCCCCTCTCCAGACCAGAGATACTATAGTAACTGGATAGCTGTCTGCGCGAAACGCGTCTGCCAGTGCCGTCTCGCGTAGACAACCAGGGCAGAAGCACTGCTCTCTTCCGGTCTAAGTCTGGGCAGGTTCCATTGTCCACACAGCAATAGAATGTAATGGTTATTTCTTGTACTGTGCTTTATCATCTCTATCTGAATTCAGTTGTGCAAAAACATGATGTAATTTGCGGATTGTAGAGTCAGAGGTTGAAGTTGGACTGACAATTCGTTGAATATGAAGTGTGTTCTTTGACGTAGCGTCTGCTTAACAGCACAGTGGAACCATTCCAGCTATATATCCAGCGTCTGTGGGATTAAGAGGGTTTTGACACAACATGTCAGGAAATAACTGTGCAATTGTTGGATGTGGAGCCTACACAGGCCGAAATAGAGGGCTGTCGTTCCACAGAATAATAACACAACGATCCTGAATGGGAGCGAGCAGATCCTCCCTTTGCGAGTCATCGCGGGTTTAGCGCCAGTGGCGGTATGCGCGCGTCAGACAGCAGACGACGTATGTTCTCACATGTACTGACTGCTATGCCGCTATGTAGAAGACAAGTGGAGTGCAATGGTGCTCAGCATTTCACATACGTTTAAGAAACGTTTAGCAGCAGTGTCTCTGACTTGCAACACCATCCTACTTATTAAAAAATATTTTCTGATTTATAACATCATTGTCAACTGACTTCATGAAGCGTCGACTCGCTCTTTGTCTCTCGTGTAAATAATATCTCGGTCATAAATGTTACACTCATCTACACTGTCCGAGCTAATGTAGGTATAGATTGACAGTTATGTATAATATACTATTTCAATGTTCATTCTTTCTTTTCAACTACTTATTTTCAGTAAATGCTGCGTACTTAGCTCAAGTATCTCCTCCATTAGCTGCTCCATTCTGTAAACTCGGGAACCGGAAATGATCGTTGCTGTTGGGAAGGCGGAGCTGGGCAGACAGCACTGCGACTATATTTAGACTATACACTGAGAGGTCAAGTCAGCAGTCCATTATATTAACCCATCCACGACACACCCCTTTCTCGCGGGAAATCGCGTGGTCTCACAAGCAGGCCGCAAAATGGCATCAGCGAGAACGCCGACTGACTCGTTGCGTGGTATTCCGGACAGCATTTGTGTATCATTTTTGCCAGACAGTGAGAAGATTTCTCACACTGTGATAGATAGGGGTATTAATAAATACTACTCATGTTATTTAGACGATATTAGGATCTATGAGCAAGAGGATTCAACGGTGGAGGTGGGTCATGGACGCTTCGCCCCAATTGCGACATTCGGAACGTCGTTTAGCTTAAGATTACACCCGAATCACGCGCACCGTTAAGGTGCATGGAGTACAGTACCGCCGAGCAAGACGTTTGTCACAAAACGCAGATACATTAATGCGGCCGGATCTTAGCTAAACGTCGTTCCGAATGTCGCAATTGGGGCGAAACGTCCAGCACCCGTGGAGGTGACAGCTCGGTGCTTCAGATCAATGCGAAAAAATGAACCACCACATCGACTATCCAGTCCAGCGCAGGCCGGGCTACCAAGTTGTCGAGTGAATGTCGGAGGATGTCTTACAGCGAGCGTTTAGAGTCAGGTCAGTTTGGTAGGAACAGCCTTCGCCCATGGGGTGTGTGAATGTGTGTGTGTGTGTGTGTGTGTGTGTGTTTGTGTGTGTGTGTGTGTGTGTGTGTGTGTGTGTGTGTGTGTGTGTGTGTTTGTGTGTGTGTGTGTGTGTGTGTGTGTGTGTGTGTGTGTGTGCACACGCTTGAGATCGCAATAGAGGGTAAGTGAACTAACAGTGCGAGGCTTATATAGAGTGAGTCCACGGGTTTTGCGCCCGAGAGAGCAGAGTACTCAAGAGAGTGCAGAGTACGAGAGAGAGTGCAGAGTACGAGAGAGGGTGCAGAGTACAAGAGAGATTGATTGATTGATTCTTTATTTATCAAGGATGAAATTTTAGGCATTTCTGCCTTTCTTACAAAGAGAGAGAGAGAGAGAGAGAGAGAGAGAGAGAGAGAGAGAGAGAGAGAGAGAGAGAGTACAGAGTACGAGAGAGAGAGAAGAGAGAGAGAGAGTACAGAGTACGAGAGAGAGAAGAGAGAGAGAGAGAGAGAGAGAGAGAGAGAGAGAGGGGGGGGGGGTTTGAGTGCAGAGTACTCGAAAGAGAGAGAGTGCAGAATACTCGAGAGAGAGAGCGCAGAATACTCGAGAGAGAGAGAGAGAGAGAGAGAGAGAGAGAGAGAGAGAGAGAGAGAGAGAGAGACTCAGAGAGAGAGAGGGAGAGAGCACTAGTTACAGCTCAGACAGTGCTGTATTTGTGAGACCAGTGTGACCCAGCGAAGTCTGCGCTAAAAATAGACTAGTTTCCGCGTCAGCGATTGGCTAAGCCCAGCGACCGCGTGGGCCGTGTGGATGAGTTAATATAGTGTCTCTGTCCAGACATTGTGTTGTTCCCCTCTCTCCTCCCTCTATCATGTATCCTGCGTCTCAGACGCCCATGTTATATGTTGTAAGACCAGCCTACTATGTAGCTTATCAGCCCGGGAGGGTCCCAGAGCGGCCTTTCCTTATCGTTTGTTAATTGAACTTGACATGTGATCTTGGGCAGTTCCTTCCTGTTGTTCTTGCACGCTATGCCTAAATTGTTAAATACAAGAGACACATTTGACGCTTTCTCTAAATTAAGACATCTGATTTCAATGGTGCAATTTTCGTTTGGTTGACTTTGTTATGCCTATCGCGGCAACACTTGGTGTGAGTCATTTCGAGTAAGTATAAGGCAGTAATGAGCCTTTTTCTATCATTAGGAAAACACAACCCAGAGACAGGCTGAGATCCACACCTGCCGATCCCAAGCCTGGCTCCCCTGAGGTCCGCTCATTTCTTTGATAAGGAGGGACTGTCGGCAGGTCCAGACAGACAACCACCACCAGTCTCTTGGGAGACCACTGTCATCCAAGTATAATAAAGAAAACTCAAAACGCCACGGGTTTGCCTCCTCCCTGTCTTGTACATCAAGGACCAGGAGCCTGCATCCCCAACCAGGCACAACATCACCTTGGCTCCACCACATTTCCTTGTGCTGCTCTCGTTTTAGTGGTCAGTGCTTTTGTCCATCCCGTTATCGATCTGTGATGAGGTGCACCTATCACCAAGTGTATTGTACATCTGCTGTGCTCATCCTCTATTCAGTTATCCCCTGCTTCTGTGTCTCCCCCCCCCCCCTCTCCCTATCCAGTGTGTTAGATCTCTGAGACCTCTCTCCAACCCCCCTTCCCCATCCTTTCTGTAAGGCAAGCTGACCAGCTGACAGCTCTGCGACCCCTCCTCTGCTGTGGTCTGATTGTTGGTGCAGCTGCCCTGTCAGTCACTCCTTACATTAGCGTGACCCCTGGCTAGTGAGCCGATCTCCCACTCTGGCATTTGAATTGTAACATTTTGACTATAAATATGATGTTTCCTCTCAAGTAAGACAACCACTTGCAACGGTATATGATTCATTCAATAGACTGTGGTATGCTGAATGAGGCAAAATTTGTAAGAAGTAATTTCAAAGCGAGTTCAATTAAGTAATCTCTGTATTCTTCCAAATAGAAGCACGACCCGGGAGCTATGGTTATGATCTGTGGAACAATCCACACCCTGGCTCCTGTGAAGTCCGTGCATCCACTTGATAAGGGGGAGACAACAGAGCCAGA
Source organism: Theodoxus fluviatilis (assembly GCA_034096865.1). Classification (NCBI taxonomy): domain Eukaryota; kingdom Metazoa; phylum Mollusca; class Gastropoda; order Cycloneritida; family Neritidae; genus Theodoxus; species Theodoxus fluviatilis. The sequence goes on along the minus strand of JAWQFJ010022634.1, from coordinate 62,354 downwards.
GAGACCATTTCACCACCCGGGTCCGGAAGTTCATTTACTAAGAGCTTGTACCAACGGCCAATAAAGAGTGAAAAGTAACTCGACTTCGCCCCTGCGACTTACTTGACTCCAACCTTACCACCAACCACCACAGATCTTTTGGCGTATACCGGGCCTTTTGTTCTTTTCGATGTATTCGTTCTCATTGCTTTTCTTATCTTTCACCTACGCCATCTGCATCGTTTTTCCTGATTCTGAGCCCCTGCTACGGCGACCATAGCGGCGACTCCATGATCGTAACAGCCGACTCCAACTTCTGCTCTTCATTTGCCAGCTCCTTCCTTCTCCATACAAAATTACCGCACCTGCTTCCCATCTTCTGCTTTTCTTGCTCTCTTTGCTTCTGATACTATTGCTGAAATGGTCGTTATCGGCAACATTTCCGGACACTGTACCTGAAGTACTCTGTCCGATCGGACAAAGCACCTGAGGTACTCTGTCCGATCGGACAGAGTACCTCAGTTTGAAATCTCGGCATTTGAACGAGAACGAGACCGCAGCCGCCACTCCGCCTGACTGACTTCGCACGCCCGGGGAGTTATGCTAAGATCCGACCGCGTTAATAAATCTGCATTTTGGGACAAACGTCTTGCTCGGCGGTACTGTACTCCATGCACCTTAACGGTCCGCGTGATTCGGGTGTAATCTTAAGCTAAACGACGTTTATTGGCGCTGCTGAAATGGTCGAAGTCGAAAACATTCGGAACGTCGTTTAGCTTAAGATTACACCCGAATCACGCGGACCGTTAAGGTGCATAGAGTACAGTACCGCCGAGCAAGAGGTTTGTCACAAAATGCAGATTTATTAACGCGGTCGGATCTTAGCATAAACTCCCCGGGCGTGCGAAGTCAGTCAGGGGGAGTGGCGGCTGCGGTCTGAGCTGAGCGCTATCATCGGTATGTCACTTGACTTGACTTGACTTTTACGACGTTTGAGGCCTTTTGTGAGGCCTGTTCGACGTTCCATGTGATAAACTAACTTTGCTGCAATGCGTGGCGGGCTAACTACTAGATCTATTGCATATTTTGGCATTCTGGTGTGTAGAGGGTGGGGAGATCTTTCCAGTGTTCGTCGAGTGCAACTTTGAAGTCATGGACTGAGGCAGCTGTGACAACTGCATCTGGTAGGTTATTCCAGGTTTTGATGATACGTTGTGAGAAGAAGTTCTTCCTGATGTTCAGCCGAAAGCTGTCTTTATGGAGTTTCAGCGAGTTTCCACGCAATTTAGTGTTGCTGGACAGCTTGAACGTTGGTTTCTGCACATCGTAGTAACCATGACTGTAAGGACGAGATTTCAAAATGAGGTACTCTGTCCGATCGGACAGAGTACCTCAGGTACTTTGTACGATCGGACAGAGTACCTCAGGTACTTTGTCCGATCGGACAGAGTACCTCAGGTACAGTGTCCGGAAATGTTGCCGATAACGACCATTTCAGCCTCAGCGCTACTATTCCCTCTCCTGTTGCTTCTCTGTGAACAAACAACAACTCATCGTCTTTCTCCCTCTCTCTGCCCCGAACTCTTCTGCTTTTCTTTTCCCTCTTTCTCTTACCTTACCAAAACGAACTCGTCCTTGGATAAGTATTTACAGACATTTCACTTCACATGTACGTTTACATATTGCTTCTTGAAAATGTATTAATACTTATCAGATGCAATTACCTTCTACTTCACAGCACCATGAAACATACTTCATATTTGTTACTCGACCGCAAGTTCTGCTATTTTCGCTTGCCGAAATCATCTGCCATGTAAGACCTGTCCCCTGAAGTGGCTGGACCACAGTCGATGCAGACTCCAAGCAAGGTCCAGGCCATACACCAGGCCATGGGGAGGGCTAGGGGTGTGGATGCAAGACAGCTGGACACACTGGAGTGGTTGGCCACGGGTCATTACATCTCGGACCGGGAGGCCGTGGAGGCTGTCAGGGCGGAGTTGGCGCCTTTCCTGATGGATGACCCTCTCCATGGGGGGCGTTCGGGACCCAGGCATCCTCCTCGTCCGATAAGATCTGGACCTGCCTCCTTCTCCAGCACCAAGACCACGCGCCATCTTGGAGTGCGAAATCTCACCCTGGATTCTCAGCCTCACACTTGGGTCCGCCTGCAGATCCCCTGTGAGAGCCACCCACCTTGCGGTCTTTGGCAGCATGAAAACACATGGTTTTTCTGCGTACTGAATCGCACGCTTGCATGCCTGAATGCACATGACAATGGATACATACTTTGTCGCCTCTGAAGGGTGTAGGTCTACATGTGTTTCTTGGCGGTACGCAGATGTACTGCTATTGCACCACGTGCAGTCTTCCCACCT
>JAWQFJ010022634.1:37500-55000 GCA_034096865.1 Theodoxus fluviatilis | reverse complement strand
TGGAGCTTTGAGTAGTAGTAGCAGCAATAGCAGCAGCAGCAGGAGTAGCAGTGGTAGTAGTAGTAGTAGTAGTAGTAGTAGTAGTAGTAGTAGTAGTAGTAGTAGTAGTAGTAACAGTACCTGTCATAGTAGTGGTAGTAGTAATCATAGTAGTAGTTGTAGTAGCAGCAGCAGCAACAGTAGTAGTTGTAGTGGTAGTAGTTGTAATAGTAGTAGTAGTGGAAGTAGTAGTAGTAGTAGTAGTAGTGATAGTTGTAGTAGCAGTAGTAATAGTAATAATAATAGTAGTAGTCATAGTAGTAGTAGTCAAAGTAGTAGTAGTATAGTAATAACAGTAGTAGAGTAGTAGTAGCAGCAGCAGCAGCAACAGCAACAGTAGTAGTAGTGGTAATAGCAGCAGTGGTGGTGGTAGTAGTAGCAGCAGCTGCAGTAGTTGTAGTAGTAGTGGTAATAGCAGCAGTGGTGGTGGTATAATAGTAGCAGCTGCAGTAGTTGTAGTAGTGGTAGTAGTAGTAATAGTAGCAGTGGTGGTGGTAGTAATAGAAACAGCTGAAGTAGTTGTAGTAGTAGTAGCAGTGGCGGTGGTAGTAATAGCAGCAGCTGCAGAAGTTGTAGTAGTAGTGGTTGTAGCAGTAGCAGCAGGAGCTGCTGCTGCTGCAATAGTAGTAGTGGTGGCGGTTATTGCAATGGAGGTGGTGGAAGTAGCAGTAGCAGCAAATGTTTAGCAAAGATCATCACTTCATCCTCTCACTCAGAATTCTACAAATGTTTTCAGTTCATGTAAACCCCCTTTTTTATCATAAGATTGTGCTCGTTCCTCCTTTTCATGGACGACTACTCAGTTTTAGAGTTTCTACCTCCTCCTGCTTCTCCTCCTCCTGCTCGTCTGCCTGCTCCTGCACCACCACCTCTTCCTTTCTCCTCTTTCCCCTCCTCTCCTCTGCTACTGCTGCTGTTTCCACTTGAAAGGGATTTCATTTTTCTTCCTCCTGCTCCAGTTTCTCACGAGCTCAGCACCCTCAGCTGTAGTGGCGTCTACACCACGGAAGCGTTTCCTTCAAGGCAAGAGGAACAAGATCCACTTGAGGAAAGCGCTTGCTGGTGAGAGAGCCGCAAACATTTGGCCCCGGGAACTGTAGGCACCTCTCTCATCAGCTGAAGGAAGACCTCTGGTTGTTTATCAACACTTCCTAGTACCCCTGGCCCTGACCACAGGGACTTCAAGATGGAAAGAAGGGAAGGCCAGAGGGGATTTCCACCTCGTCTGTCCAGATGCTGTTTTCCCCATCCTCTCGAGGAAACAAAGGCAGTTTGTTGAGCTGTCGCGCGACATTTTGATACAGCCCAATGAAACGTCAAACAAGAACGGCAACGAGCGATAGCGGCGTTCAGTCATCACTTATCATCGGATAAGTGGTTTTCAGGAAGGCTGCTGACACGAGCGTGTGTTTGACACGAAGTTTTTGCCGTCATCGAGGCTGTGCATTGCGGTTATTTTTCAAAAGATCGCCGGATGCTGTCATCACTGGATGGTTTATCCATAGGTGCCGAGCCTGATGCAGGGCGACCACACAAACAGTGGAGGTGAATACGATTTGACACCAAGGGTAAACTCACGGGTGCAGTTACAGGTCTCCTGCATATTCTCGTCTCCGTGTTTCCTCCCCCAAAACAACTTACACCATGGCAAGTGGGGAAAAAAGCACAGTTTGCCATGCCTTTATGCTGTATCCGGCCTGCAGGGCGTGCAGATGGTCTGACTGGCGAAAATCAGGCCAGGGCTGTTATGGCATGTTTGAAAACGTACGTGCTAACAACATAGTTCCACTGATCTAAAAGTGCACAAGATCTTGTAAACTGAATTATCGTTATGAAATGATACAGTTACCGCTCAATGAAAATGCTTTTTACAATAGAAAACAAAATTCTGAACAATGTTGAACCGAAAAACTGAGTATATCCAACACAGTGCAAAACATGAAAACATTTTATTGAACCAAACTGCTCATTATCATAGACCAGATTTATAAACTGATAACCAAAGAATGTTGCGAGAAAAACACCAACAATATTCCAAATAACTGTATATGCATTTTACTGTTAAATACAAGTAATGACTCTGGTTCTGCTGGGAAAATCTAAGTGGCGTATTTCTATGCAGCAGCCTTTTCAGCAACAGTACAGAGACTGCAACGAAAACTAAAACAAAGCTTGACATCCACTCCATCATCTGTTCCACGCCTTTAAACAAAGACAGCACAGGCTTCCCCATGCCTGGCAAGCAAAGCCACCGTGTGGAACATCACTGTCATGTTACCGTCCTTATTCTCTTTTCGATCAGGATGTGTCGGGTTTATGTCTCGACATGGCCACGCTGCTTTTTGTTGGCCACACATCCCTATTGGCGACAGCGTTGACTTACAGAGGCGTATTGATGGCGGATTTCAGTCATAGGTTCCCCATGATGCCAGTAAACGTCAAGGATATTCTGGAGAGCTACCATCTGTTGGTACTCCATGGCCATTTTCATTACCATCTAGCAATTTGCCAAGCCATGACAGTTTCATACAGGAAACAATACTTTTTCATAAGAAACTGGTCATATCTCTTTCATCAAGATATGAGAATAGCTTTTCTGTCATTAGAAGCCACGGTGAAATATGGCATCAGAACCCGTTATGGAAGAGTGTAGGTATCTTTGTTGTTATACCTTGGGTTTCAAGTATAGTGATAGTGATTTAGGTTCCCTGATGTCAAAACGTTTAGCTGTACATGAATGTAATATGAGATTAGTTTCCAAGGAAAAGTATGGATCGAGTTCGATGTCGCGAAAAAAAATGTTTCCGACTCTGTCACTGCACAAAAGTCTCGCCCCTATGTGCCAGCGGGTACGTTACCGCATCATCCGTGACCTCTGATCTCTCGAACTCTCTTGACCACCTTGATGCAGCAGCAGTCGCAGTTTCAACGAGGATCCACCTGGCACGGAAACACCACTCATAGTGCTTTAGTACCACCTCCTAGCAAAGAGGCGTCACGGGAATACCTCAGAAATGCAATGAACGAGATTACTGAGGGCATGGCACATACCTTGGAGGAGGAAATGAGCACTTTGAGGAGTGGAGTTGTTGAGATGAGTTTTTTTAAAGCGCTGTGTCACAGCAAGCTTAGCTTCTACCATCGACCTCTGCGAAATGCTTGCCTAGTCGTGAATCGTCCCATAATAAGACATGCCTGCATCCTCCAGCAAAAGCTCCCGAACACACCCAATCTACACTTCGTCTGAGATCAGCCGTTCGTCAGCGTTACAATGATGCTGCTAGCGTAAACAATCCAAGAATAAGCAGGACAAAACCAACGGACAGCGATCTTCAAGAGTTGCACAAAGAACGTGAACTATTCACTCTTGCGTGTTGCGCGTGCCTAAACTAGTTGCCAGTTTTTTTAAATATGTATTACATATACACAGTTGTTCTTTGTTTGCGTTTTCTTGCCAATGTAATGGATCGGTGGCTTACTCATTAAAGTTGGTCAGTTCAGTTAAGAAAGGCGGGGGCTCTGTCATGGTCGGGGGGGGGGGCTTCCGCCTTTATCATCGCACCCCCCTGTACCACGAGGTCGGGAATCTCACTGGTCAGCGATACAGGGACGAGATTCTTGCTCCTTCTGTTCTGCTGACCCTGCAGCAGATTGGCCCGAACGCAGTGTTCCAGGATGACAATGCTACTCCTCACAGGGCCAGGCTCGTCAACGACTACATCCAGCAAGCTGGTGTCGTCAGGATGAATTTTCCTGCCTGTTCCCCGGACATGAACCCCATTGAGCACGTATGGGACGAACTTGACAGGCGAGTGAGGGCCAACCAGTAGCCTCCCAGAAACCTACAGCCGCTGCTTCAGCTGCTCCAACTGGAGTGGCAAGCCATTCCACAGACCTTTTTTAAAACCAAGTTGGTGAACTCTATGCGGCCCAGATGTGAAAAACTGCAGTGCAAACGCGGCGGATACACGCATTATGAACTGATGAAAGTCTCGCTTTTTTCATTTTGACCCCTCAACCATATGAGTACCTGTGTATCTCCGAATTGAATCAATGCAATGAACCCAAATATTGCAGTATTCATGACAAGTAAATGATACATGTACCAAAGTACACTGCGATATGTTCACTCGTTTCTTTACTGTGGTAGCGTATATAAGACGTCCCAAACTTTTTTCCTCTAGTATATTTCGTGATGTCACGATGGCCTTCATTCTGTATTCTCTGTCGCCCGTCATTACCCTTGAAAATATTAAATTCATGAATGTTTGGAACATGCATGAAAAGTGAATGGAATCAGTTTTCTCTGTCGACGACCTTTCGCAAGATTTTTGGCTTCTGAACACTGTCAAAGCTCTAAATGAAATGTTGAAAGGACTAATGCCACTATCAAGTATGGAAAAGACAATCCATGAGGTGTTGTACTACTTAGCAGCTGTCCCACCAAGGCACGATCTTTACAGATTATTCATACACCCAAACTAAAAATTATATCAGACATAATTTAGAAATCGCCTTGAAGATACATGCACAAGGGAACTTTTTACATGCAACAGGAAATGAGCCATTCACCAGCACTGCCACATACACACGCAAATATATGCACACCCAGGCAAACTCGCACAGACAGACACATACAAACAGACACACGTAGACACGCTTAGAGGCAGACATACAATCATGCACACACACACACACACACACACACACGCGCGCGCACGCACGCACTCACACACATACAGAAAGACACACGCGCGCACACACGCACATACACACACACGTACATACACACACATACACACACACACACATACACACACACACATACACACACACACACACACACACACACACACACACACACACACACACAAACATGAATGACATGCGTACAAATGCACATTTTCTGACACAACTTATTTTTGCTTTAAAGTTGGGCGGAATATTAAAGTTAATATGCAACCATCACTGGCTTTTTCCATGTCTACATGAAAGCTGCCGACAGTTGCACCTGTAAAAACAACCATTCTGTGATCGCACACCGTGCAAGGGAAGGTTGAGGTGAAATGGGGTCGCAATGATGGAGTCCCAGACCCAGGAGGTTGTAGGCGCTGACTGTCTCAATTAACGTATGGAAACAACAGAGCGAGAACCGGAAACACATCCCACCCTCGTTTCAAAGCCTCCCAAACTGCAGCCAGTAAGGGAGACTCTAACCGTAATTGGCCGGATTGTTCAAACTTAGGTCTGGCTGCGAAAAGATTGTGACAAGTAGACGCAGAGCCCCTTCCTAATTTTCTCTCCCCCCCCTCGGAGTTGGATACAGGTAGCTGTGTATGAGGTGCCCATTATCCACTCGGCAAAGAACCCCGTGTGTGATGGATGGCGTAGAGGGAGCAGTGTGAATCTCTCTGGAATACTGGGGAGGTTGAACAGGCTCAGGTAGACCTGTCCTTAACCGTCTGGAGACAAAGGAGACGGGTAATAAATGACCACTGCGGGGGCTTGGAAGCTTCCCTTCACTCACGGACGGTGTGAAACTTGTCCCGGCCAAATTGGTCTCGTGCCCCGCTCCAAGGATTGTCCTCAGTCCCGGTGACTGTCGTGGGGATCAGGGAGCACACTCAACCGACTGTCTCGTGTATCCTTTGTTGGGTTTTGAAAAGGTCGATAGGACACATACATTTTTGCCATATATGTTTTTTAAAGAGACACAAAGATTTAACAAGTTAGAAAAAGTTACTATTTTGGATGATTTTATTGATGTGATGTTTTAAAGATGCAGAAGAAACTGTGTGCATCTGAAATAAGGAAAGGCCATCTCACGTTGCTTACAATAGCTGTGGAATCTCTCTTTTGTTGGATTGAGTTGCAAAACATACCATACGTTCGATAGTTTACTTCGGTATACCAACTTGTTGTTGTTGCGTACCTGGGCTAAACACTCCCAGGATCACCCAAGTGGATGAGATGATTGCATGTGTGACTGTTTTTGAACATCCCGCCATATAGGCAGCCACACTCCGTCTTCAGGGGATTTGATCTCTGTCTCCAGAGAATGCCAGTTGTTATGTTAGGAGCTTACCACGGCTGAAGATAATCCCCACATAACAGTACAACATAACAACAATTTGTTGTAACCTTGGTTTTTGGCTGGAGTCAACAAATAACGACAGCCTTTGTCCAAGGCAAGGTATACCAACTTCATAACTGTCTCGTGACACAAAACTAGGAACCCCTTTTTTCTTCGTTAAGATTCATTTCATGCATATTTGGTCACTGAATACATACTCCTCGAATGCAACCAATGTTAAATGCATTTATTTTACTTTTATGGTGACTCTTTGACCCCCAAAAACTGCACCATGAACGCCGCTATTTTTATTTTTCCCTTTAAAAGTAAATTTTCCTCCCACAGTTCATTTGTGTCATGCGACTTATCTCTTTAAATTCTTCACCGATTGAAAATACAGACGAAGACGACACTTTATTCTCCAGCAAAATGATTCTTCCAGTGATAAGGGAGCTCAAATCCCCCTTAAGCCGAGCTGAAGTGCTCTTCAAACCATTTTCTGAACTCCAAAATAGGAGACGTCTTTACCGCGGGAGGTAACTGCGCGGGTGTTCCTGACAGACAATCTCTGAGGGAAAGAGGAGACGAGGGCCATGGTCTGTTGTCGCCTTGCAGAGCCTTTCGCCTTTGAAGTTGCCGCCTCCAAGCCTTTGTTCCCTGGCTGCTGCTGAGGCTGGCGGGATGCCTGGTCTCGCCTGCCTATCATTTTCCTGTCTCGGGCATCAGTTAGCACCTCATCTCCTTGGAGGTCAACGCCTCCACTTGGCTCTGTGCAGCCACACCATGAGGAGGTCGGTGTAACGTTACCGCTCCCCAAAAGTGGAGCTCCGTCATGTTTCCAAGGTTCCCAAAGGTCCGTTGTGAGCAAGTGCTAGAGGTTTTTAAGAAACCAGAGTTTGATTCTAAAGAGAGAGAATGGCAGGAGGAAATACTGAATTTTAAGGGAAATCAGTCCCGAGACTTCTGTGCTATTGCTCTCTGGCAAGAAAAAGAACTTCTTGATTCTAATGCTTGTATCATGCTTCGTCACCACAGAACTAAAAAATCCAACCACAAGAAGAAGTTGCTCTGTTTGCCATCGTCACGTAAATATTTGTGTTTTTCTTTGTTTTGTATACCTCCTTTGCCTCATGCCTCATACAAACACTGTCAGCATAGCCGCAAAGAAGATTTGATCGCACTATAATATGCTATCATTGCCCTCACAAGTACCCGCTCCTACTCCTGAGTGAGGAGAGGCAATGCAAGTTAAACACCTTGCCCAAGGATGCAAGTGCTGGCCTCAAGCGACAACGGCCGAGTGCTCTAACCACTGTTCTAGAGCCGCGATATAAAATGCCGGCGATGTACATTCAGAACCATGGTCTCCTCGTTGCATCGAGGCACGCGCGCCGTTGTGCTGATTCGATCCCTCAATTCAGCCATCTACAACAAAGAGTCACGTTTCTGGATCTGTCTGTAAAGTCGCATTCAACAACGTTTCTTGTTTCAAAGCAACAACGATTGCCCAAACCCTTTCATCGCCTTCTGAAACATCCACGGCATTCGCCAACAAAGCACGAAGTTTAAGCAGTGAAAGTCACAGAACAGAGAAGGACACGATGTTTCCCTTCCACCCTCTGTCATTCCCAATCTTGTAGAGGCACGCGAGTGGACAGGTGAGGGTGGGGGGTGGGGGTGGGGGTGGGGGGTACGAGTACAATAGCGACAGAGAGTGTTAAGTTTGGGTAGGAAGGCAGCTCAAAAGTCTGAAAGGGGAGTAGGATTTACACAAGAGTCGCACAGGGGTAGGTATAGGCACGGGGAAGAAGAGCGCACTGGACGAGAAAAATGGGAATGGGTTCGCCCGTTATCCTCTCGCCAAGTCCTCCTTTAGAAATCCTGCTGGGATGAGAGCTGACTATGATAAGTGAAATAGCGTAGATGAAAAGGAACATTACCACCTACCGCTTGCTTGAAGCAAAATATATATTACCCAGTTAAGTGAAAGCTAGATAGATTCGTAAAAAGGAGAGGTGAGAGTGGATAAGGGGAGGGAAGGAAGAGGGGTGGACGTTTTGTTAATAAAAATGAGGTGAGGAGTGTTGGAGGAAGAAAGTTGGTCGCGGAGTGGGTAGATGAGGTATGTATGGTAACCAAGAGAAAGAAATCGAGCCTGCGTAGTCGGTCAAGAAGATAAAGAGAGAATGGAGCACTTGGGAAGGAAGACTTCTACGTGGGCATTGATAGTGGGGTATTATGGGATGGGGTGTGGGCGACTTAGGGGTGGCGCCAGAGAGTGATGAGTAGACGGGATGGCAGCTCGCCAGGCACGTGTTCCGCATTTACGAGCGTCCCTCAGCGCTCGCGTGTCCACCCGTCTGTCACACTTGTTTACTCGGGTACAGACATCCGGGCTGCTCAGCCAGCCGGAGAAGCGGCACGAGTCGAGGATGAAAAGGACACCTGTGTGCTGAAACGTCCAGGAAAGGGCAATCAAAGAAGGATCATGATCAAAGAGCACACTGGACATGGCGTCCATCATGAACGTTCAAGGCTTTCCAAGTTAGAAGTTGGTGGGAGGCTTTGAAGTTCTCTTTATAGGAGTCTTTGCTATCGGAACAGGGACCAGAGGTCCACTGGGCTCTTGAATTTATTACAGCTCTCGAAAATGAGATTTGTTCATTTGACCTATCTGTGTCCTGGTGTTATAATCCTGAGCTGAAGAGTATCTAGTCATCTGTGGAGTGGAAATTTGGTGTCAGTCGAATGCTGTGCTGGCCTTCAAACTTCATAGAAAAGTGTTAAACCAGTTAAAAAGTCCCAGTCTATGCTGACGAGTGTGTTCGCAAAACCGGTATACAGACAGGGTTAGCTTTGTGACGTTCTGCTAGAGTTAGCCGCTGCTCATGGATGCACCATAGTGGATGAGAGAATAATAGTGGTTTTCAATCAACCGGATTCATTGACTTGCATTTATTGGAGTCCCTAGCTTTTGTCAAGTTTAAGCTATTTTTGGTAACAAATATACAAAAGCGCTCTCGTCCAGAACCAAACTCCGAGCTGTAATGATGATTTTATTTTGGTTGGAAGAAAATAACGATAGTATTTCCCGATTTGTAAAAATGTATGGAAAGCGTAGTTCTCACAGCCATTTTGAAAAGAAAAAAAGAAGATTGAGCACTTCGTCTCATACACACACTACATGCATACATAATTTTTGGCTAGACATCCATGTTTACACGGCATGCCGGGAGGTGGACATGAGCCACAGAGCAAACAGACGATCTAGTGTCCAACCTTGACCGACCATTCTGTCGGCGGTGCGCACACACTTCTCCACATCTGTGACAGTGACACTTTCTCATTTGCGCTTCCTCTGGGATATATGGACTGCTATGAGTGTAGTAGGGGGGGGGGGGGGGGAGTTGGTCTTCTTTTTGGTTTTAGGTGCAGTCTTATCTCTTATGTCTGGGTGCAGCTGCGTGAGTGGCGTGAGTGATGTACATAGGGAAATGTCCATATGTTTTTGTATAAACGGCGTGTTAGGGTGTGAAAGTGATGCGTGTGTTTGCCTTTTTGTTTTGTTTCTTCTAGCATTCATCACTTAGTTTTCCTCGTGCTGATTAAAAAAAAATGATGTTACTTGGCGGAATAAATTACTGTGAACTGTGAACTGTGACCATTAGACCTCTTTTATCCCTTCCTTCCTCGGGATCAAAGAGGTCTCACAACGACCTTGGAAAGATGGAGTGGATTATGTCGAGTAGTGTGCGTAGTGAAAGATAAGCAGGGGAGAGATGTAAGGATTTAAAGGCACAATGACAGCCAACTCTCACAGCAGTAAGGAAAACCTTTACATAGTTACGCTTTGATGAGTGTTCCATTTGGAACTTTCAATCTGCCAAGGCTGTGCCCGTATGGAAAGTCATCCAACATATTCACATGCGGCCATCTGAAAAGAAGGCTGAAGTCCCAAATTTAACATTTTCACATTTTGCAAATCATATGAATCAAAACATATCCAATTACACAAAAAAGAAAAAAAGAAGAAAAGAACGAGCTTTCCATGTTGAGTCTTTTTTAACGAAATTTTGAATTGTAATTCTCTCTCTACCTTTACTTTGAGTAAGCTGATTCTGAAATTTGTATAATAGCCTGCTGGCATTACTACGGCTGTGCATCAGTAAATTGATTTAACTGCAAAAAATAATAGATATCTAACTTTCAGAATAAGTTCTCAAAAAAGGCTTGATTTTATCCTTTTTAAGAGAAGATGGGTGAAACTAATGTAAACGACAGTTGTCAACAGCTGTATGTCAACAAAGCTAGGTACGGCGAGGTGCGCACAAACCTGCCCAATACAGCGCTAGACTTCTAAAGGGTCTCGGCTTTGTTTTTGGTCTGTAATGGAACACCCTGTTCTAAAGATATGCAGTCATGCCATCTTGAAATCCATACCCACCATCCTTCACTCTAACTGTCCCACATTTCAAAGATCTGAATAGCACTGAAATATCACGAGAAAAGTGACAAATTTCACGGGATATACATTCATTCATGTCATAAAACCTGTACTTCCCGTGAACTCGTGAAACATCATGAAAATGCATATCTGAATGAATGTCGAACATGCACGACCGGGCTAACGGACAGGAACGTCTTATCCTGCCTTTTGTAACGGGAGAGCAACCCAAGGGAGACGACCGTGATGTCTTTCAAACGGAGAAGCCTCGACCAGCGCTTCAAAAATCCAAATATTTGCCTCTGTAATGGAGCTATTATCCAGTGGTATTTCCCCAGCGGACTTGAAAAGGAGTCTGAGAGGTCGGAACAGAAAGCTCTCAGATGGGGCTGAGTTGTGTGGAAAGGAAGAGAAAAAGCTGGACGGTCGTCCGGTCAGAGTTCAAGTGGATGGTAATAGGTGGCGAGGGAACGTGACACCGACTCAAACATGAGGTGCGGGGTTCCATTCTGGCAGGCGCAGGAAGGCGTGCCTTGCAGCACGGGTAGTGTCCTCCCTCACCCCCAAGCGCCAGTTTGCTGTCTTTTCCTCTTTGTGCCTTCGTCGTCAAGTTCCTTCGTCGGACCCATGTCTTCTCTGTGCCTTCCAAGTCCCCCACTTCATACCCCCCCCCCCCCCCCCCCCCCCCGGCAACTCCACCCCCTCATCATACATTTTTTTTAATATTGCTCTTCTTCCCACCGTTTTTCTGGTTCCTCCTATCACCATCGCCCTCTCCATCCCTGCTACCCTTCATCCCATCAGTTTTCTTCCCATACAACATACACATATTTTCTTAGGCATATTCATGTCATCAAGCTTTGAGTTTCGGGATGGTCTGTGTGCGCGATAGAAGAGTGATAACTGTACGTCAATAAATGCATCCAATGTACGTCATTAAAGATATAAACATTGGATCGTAGACTACCATTAAGACGGTATGTCGAGTTGGACAGAAGGAGAGAGGGACATGAACAGGAAACAGAAGAGAGAGCCAGAAAACATTAAAGGGATATAGGATGGAATTTCCTGGCATACAATAAATAAATAAAAAGAAAGAAAGCAAGAGAGAGAGAGAGAGAGAGAGAGAGAGAGAGAGAGAGAGAGAGAGAGAGAGAGAGAGAGAGAGAGAAGGAAAGAAGGTAAACATCCCCATAAACTGAGATGGTTCAGAAGAATTTAAATAACAAATTGAACGGAGAAATGGAAGATTTATTAATGCGATTTATGGAGATGAGGAGATGACGAAAACTAAGAACGGCAGAGAAAGAACGAGCATACGGAGCAGGACGGAACGGGGATGGAGGTGGTGGGGTGGGGGGTGGTGGGGTGGTGGGTGGTGGGGTGGGAGGTGGAGGTGGTGGGGTGGGGGGTGGGAGCGGGCCTGTTGAGATAGAGACTGAGCCGAGCACTGGCGCCAGGGAGAGGGGAAATAGATTGTGTGGCTCATAGAGAAGGCAGGAGCAGGCCACAGTGTGTCTGGCTTTGAAGAGGTGCTGCTGGGATGGGCTACAGGCAGTTGGAGTTCGAATTTCCACCTCGTACATCCGGGGACCTTTCCTCGTAGTCCAGTCAGATTGGTTTTGGACCTTGAACAATTTGCTTTAAAGCTGGAACTTTTTAATTTTGAACTCTAATGGTATCTATTATATTTTCCAATAAAGTTTACCATTGTAGCTTGGGGCCAAGTTTTATAAAAACAATGTTTTTAAGTCGCACGAAATCCCAAACTGGTGGCCATTTCGCCAGACACCGCCTAATTGCCCGCCGCAGCGCAGCCGTTCGGTGAGCGCGGCGGTGTTTAATCAGATTTGGACCCCCGCTCAGAACGCCCCAACGTGGCGACTGGGCGCTTCAATTTGCACCTACAGTCAGTAGCTGAGATGTTGCCTTTTTTGCAGCTGCAGGGCATCACAACTACGCCAAATCTGCCAGACTGTATCTCCAGCAGATGATGGCATTGAAAGACACACACCCAAAGGTGTATCAAGACTACCAAGAGGGGCACCACGTGTTCCGAAGAATGTTTTTAAGTCGCACGAAATCCCAAACTGAAACATGCACTAAATGGCACGGACCGCGCACCATACGAGTGCTCTAGTATTTGAGGCTGATGACGCGCTGCTGGGTCACGAATCAGACGATTCGCCAACATTGATGGACACATCAGTAGCAGGTTGTGCATCCTCAGGGGAGATTGACACCTCAAACATGGAAGCCTTGCGCCAGGTTGGCCACGAAGACCTTGATGCTGCGGTTTGCCTTCTTGAACGACTTGCGGCAGGTGGCATCTCAGCCGAAGAAGCAACTAACCATGATGTGATATCTAAGATCAACAAACGTCTAGAGAAGCACAAAGAAAGTCTGTCAAGAAGTCGAACAAGCAGCCTCTGGGGCGGGTTTCAAAATGCGAAGATCTCGGTAGATCTACGTAGATCTCGCCGAATGGGCAGTTTCATTCTTTGCTTGCTATCGAGCCAATCGTAGACGAGCGTAGATTGAGCGAGGCAGCTTGAGAGGTGCCTAGCTTTTAAGATTCGAGACAAAAGTTCGTCGTGGATGCGTTGACCTGCATTCGATGTGTAAACTGTAGGAGGTTTCACGATCTATTAATGCATTCAACATACACCTTTGATAAATTAATGCTGTGCATGGCTTCTATTTTCTTTGGATGGGTTGCTAGTATCTCGAAATAGAGCGTTTTCTGAATGAACCGGCAACACGTCGGCCATTGAAATGTGGCTAGTTCACCTCTTGTCGTGACGTCTACGCATGCGCATTACTTCGTCACGTTGGGTAGTTTCTTTTTTAGCTAGCTCTTACTGCGAAGCAAGATCTTGCGACCAAGATCGACTACCTATTTTGAAACCCGCCCCTGGTTTCAGTACCTAGACATGGTAGGCATTTTGAAGAAATCCATCAAGGCCGAAAGAACTGGGCACTTCAATTTGCACCTACAGTCAGTAGCTGAGATGTTGCCTTTTTTGCAGCTGCAGGGCATCACAACTACGCCAAATCTGCCAGACTGTACCTCCAGCAGATGATGGCATTGAAAGACACCCACCCAAAGGTGTATCAAGACTACCAAGAGGGGCACCACGTGTTCCGAAGAAGCGAGAGATACTGGGCGGGGTTGTCGCAGGATCTTGTCATCGAACAAGTCCTCATGAGAAGTCTGAAGACCAGTGGAGGCCTTACACGGGGAACGGGTTTCGGAGAGAGACAATGTCTTGTCTGGCTTCTTTCCATGCCTGCTTGTGCTGAGGTCAACTCTGCAATGCAGACACTCTCAGGCATCACATTCACGAATTCGGAGCAGCACAAAGAAACCGGTATAACCAGACAAGCCCGCGACCACAAGGACACACAGACACTTGTTTCGTACCTGACAGACAGAAGTCCATTTCTCTCAGACCCTTCCCTCAGAAGCATCGCAAGTGGGCGGGTTGCAGATGCCACAGCCAATGTTGATAATGCCAAGAATATCGGGAAGAAAATGTTGGATGGCATGACAGAAAAAAATGTGCTTGAGGTTGTCATCAGAAAGAAAGATGTGGCCGTCACTCTTGCTACAAAATTGGCAGTGAGAGTCAATGATGAGCCCATCATTATCGATCCACTTCTTCTCTTTCAACGCCTGTTGAAGATAGCACAAAGCACACCAGAGACCATACCATCTTTGTTCAAGTATGAGATGACCAACCTTCCATGTGCCTTGTTTGACGCCAGTGGACTACCACGACTGGCATCAAAGTCAACACTTGCAGAGTATCTCTGGTCATTTACAAAAGAGGACACCACTTTGCCAAATGAAAACATTAATTTTGTCCTTGATGGAGGTTCACTTCTCCACAAGCTGCCATGGCGGAGGGGATCAACTTACAACCAGCTGGCTGAGATGTATGCAGAATTTGTTGCACGAAAGTACAAGAAAGCAACCATTGTGTTTGATGGGTACAGCACGCAACAAACAACCAAAGCTGCCACCCATGTCAGACGGCATGGTACCTCAGTGCAGGTAAATTTCACCGGTGACATGATCCTTCAAGACACTCGGGAGAAATTTCTTGCCAATCCAAGCAACAAGCAGCGGTTCATCAATCTTCTGAGCGAAATTTTGATGAAATTGGGGTTCCAGATCCACCATGCAAAAGATGACGCCGATTGCCTGATTGTCAAGACAACTCTAGACGTTGCTGCAAGTTCAACCACTGTCCTCATAGGAGAAGACACTGATCTTCTTGTCTTGCTCCTGTACCACGTTACAGACAATCTTCATGGTGTGTACTTCATGCCGAGTGGGAAAAAGGCCAAACTGTGGGACATCAAGGCAACGAGGGCCAAAATTGGGACAGAAACATGCGGGAGAATACTTTTTGCACATGCGATCACTGGTTGCGACACTACCAGCGGGATGATGAACATTGGCAAATCTCTGCCTGTGAAACTCCTGAGGAAATCAACACTGTTTCAGAAGATTGCTGATGTTTTCATGGCAGCCAGTACTCATCAGGAGATAGAAGAAGCAGGGGAAAAGGCGGTTGTGCTCCTGTATGGAGGTGAGGAAAAGGACAGCCTCAATCATCTGAGATATGTCAAATATGTACAGAAGGTGGCCACATCAACCAAATCTTTCCAACCAAGTTCTCTGCCTCCATCATCATCTGCTGCCAAGTACCATTGCTTCCGCGTCTATTTCCAGGTTCAGGCATGGAAGAACCTGAATGATGCGTCCCTGGATCCGTGTCAATGGGGTTGGGAAGTGGCCAATCGCATGCTACTCCCTATGCTGACTGATTTGCCTGCTGCTCCAGAGGAGCTCTTGACGGTCATCAGGTGCAACTGTCAGACTGACTGTTCAACCACGAGGTGCACTTGCCGGAAACATGGCCTTGTGTGCACAGCAGCATGTGGTCATTGTCGAGGAGAAACCTGTGTCAACGTTGCACCCGTGAACCTAGACTATGAGCAGGACGATGAAATTGATGAAGAGCAATGAAAGGGGAATGGGTATGTTATAGACTGGTGAGAAATTGGCTTTCCTTTGAGTTGAAAAGTTTGCAGAAAAGTGTATATGTACCGTGTTTAGAAAAAAAAATGAGGGTTCATTTTTTGGTGAACAAGAGCGAAGAAGGGGGGGGGGGGGGTTCGTGGAGGACGGGGGACAAGTGGGGATTTAGAGAGAGAGAGATTGAAACACCTCACCTTTTCTCAAAAGCATGCATGTCTGAAACCAATATGAGCATTGAATTGAATGATGTTTGTTTGTATTTTGTTCATTTACATTTATTTTTATGCTTTTTCGTCGTGTCAAATGTCCTGAGAGACATCAAATCATCAATGAAAATGCACGTTTTTGACATATGTTTAATACATCTAGATTTATTTATCATATATTCAGTTAGCAAATGTCAAATGGAAGCTTGAATTAGCACTATACGTCATATTTCTAGTAACTTTGTGTAATAAATGCAAAATAGGGTAAATTTGTGTTTGCGTCATACTTCAGTTCGGTCGCCATTTTCCAGAGCCCAAAAATAAATGTTTGCCCCATCATACTTTGGTAAACTTTTGGGATGTAAAAGTCACACCCTTAAGCAACCCAAAACAGTTGAGTTTGCATTTAAAGCAATTTGTTCAAGGTTTGGCCATTTTTCACCCGAATCTGACTGGACTATCGAGGCGATCTGATACAAAGAGGAGAGCGAGAGGCGCAGACAGACACAGACCGCAGGCCCGGGACCCCCACTGCTTCAAGGGGCTACTTAATTAACGAGTGTCGAGAGCTATCAAATGCATTTGCTACTGTAATGTGATATTACCTCGCCGCTTTAAGATATAATTATACTGAAAAGAGTCAAACATATATATGTAGAGTTTTTTTTTTTAATGACTTTATAAATCTGCTCAGGAATCGATTTTGAGAAAGCATATTATGTCTTTATGCAATTTACCTTTAGCAGTGAGGACAATTAGTTGAAACTTAATCTTGGTCATCATCATCATCATCATCATCATCATCATCATCATCATCATCATCATCATCATCATCATCATCATCATCATCATCATCATCATCATCATCATCATCATCATCATCATCATCATCATCATCATCATCATCATCATCATCATCATCATCATCATCATCATCATCATCATCAAGCATCGTCGTCGTCGTCGTTCTCGTCGCCTCTGATGCCGTCCCGTCATTGTCGTCGTCATTGTCATCGCCATATGGACATCATCGTCATAAAAGTTGTCATCGTCGTCTTTGTCATCGTCATAATGGAAATCGTCATTGCCGTCATTGTGTCCCATCTCTCATCCCATTTTTCGTCCCATCAACAATTTGCATCACTGTCAACCTTGTTATGCTACCACCCTTTTCTGTGGGGCTCAGAATCCGATGCGTGTCATTTTTACATCAATATATGCATATCTAATGAGCCTACGCAGTATCATCGAGCTGGTTTGGCTAATGAGGCTAATAAAGCCAATCTGGTGGAGCCCGAATGCGATACATGGCAGAAGAACTAAACGACGTAGGTCACTGAATCTGACATTCAGACGAGAAGTCATCGGTAAGAAGAGACGAGGAGGCGTGGGCCATCACGGACGACGAGAAACATATTCACTGATTTGTAGAATGTGTGACAAAGTCTGCCAATCAAAGATGCACTCTGATAAGGAGCAGCAGGGGATGAAATTACAGGTATCTATATCTATAAGGCCCGGTTGCACGAACTGACGATAACAATACTCGCCGGTAAACGCTTACCAGCCGGGGTCTCCGAAGATCGATGAGTAAAAGTAAAAGGGATAGGTGTGACTTGCATTTCATTAATTTATCTGCAGAAGCATGATTCGTTGTGATAGTATTTGTATGACGTGCTCTCTCTTGT
>JAWQFJ010022634.1:22500-35000 GCA_034096865.1 Theodoxus fluviatilis | reverse complement strand
CGTTCTTTGCGGACTTAAACGTGTCATTCGGGATTTTGTCTTCGAAGGGAAAGTCCGACTTTGGCTTGTCAGCCTTCAGAAATTTCATTGGGAACTCACTGATTCAAGGGATACAACTCTTGTTATCTTCTTAACGCGTCGTTTTCGAAACGGACACGTAAAATCTTAAGCAAGCTGCGAAATGTCGAGAGCAACATATTTTTAGCAGCAATGTCGAATAAACTTTATGGCGATCACTATATGGACTGCTTATATCTTTTATTTTTACTTTGATTTCAAGCACCAGTAATGCATGTCTCATCACGACTTGGCATTCGATCGGTAATGTCCAGATATAAGATGGCAATAGTTACCTCCCTTTATCAGCGTCCATCGGTGGCTTGCACTAGAAACGAGGTAACTGTGTCAAACATAACAAAACTATATATTTTAACCACAACGTTATTCAGTTTTGCTACGCATTTCGAGGAAGCAACGTGTTTCAGCACAAAGGATGATTTTTAAAAACAAAACTTGTATGTAAACTTACAGAAAGTCTCAGATTGCTCGAAATTCGCCCACAAACTCCTTCAGCAGCGATAGCTTTGTTAATAGCCTGGTAACAAATGTGACGACACTCACCAAAAAATGATGTAGAATTGGGTGACGGGGGGAGGGTGGGTGGGGGTGGGGTGGGGGGAGGGGGGCTGGAGGAGGACTGCGGGATAGAGAGAAAAAGGAGATTGGAGGGTGGATGGGTGGTGTGAAGATAGAGAGGTGGGTTTTCATTGAATCAGAAACTGCATTTCAAGACAAACAAATGAAAAATTTGGAATGGGAAATCTGTGTAGCTTATTTATTTATTTCGAATAATTGATAGTCCATATCCAACAATGCAACAAAAGAAAATGGAACGAATTAGTATAGTATTGTTAAAACAAATTTGATTGACATTAAAGAAGGTAAAAATGAAGCACAATAAATTACTACTTGGATATCATTTCATGCTAAATGCAAAGACACTTATCCCTATTAGTGTAAATTATACATGAAGACATACTCTTAAAACTTTTAGTTCAAGTGTCAAATACATATTTGATGCATTATTTAATTAAAGTTGATCTGGCGACTTTCATTTTTAAATTTCTTTTTCGTGGTCACATGCTCACAGTGCAGTGTGGGTGTTGCAAACCAGGTAAGTCGTTAATGCATTCATTTCATATGTTTTATGAAAGAGTCAATGAGTTATCTCTCTTTTCAGGATTATCAAGCAATTTACCATTGTTTTCCCTTTTCTACTTACTGCATGGAAGTTCAGCTGTTGCGAAGCATGACAAGTGGAAAAGACTTGGCAGGGAAGCATGACAAGTGGAAAAGACTTGGCACGGAAGCATGACAAGTGGAAAAGACTTGGCATGGAAGCATGACAAGTGGAAAAGACTTGGCACGGAAGCATGACAAGTGGAAAAGACCTGGCAGGGAAGCATGACAAGTGGAAAAGACCTGGCAGGGAAGCATGACAAGTGGAAAAGACCTGGCAGGGAAGCATGACAAGTGGAAAAGACCTGGCAGGGAAGCATGACAAGTGGATAAGACCTGGCAGGGAAGCATGGCAAGTGGAAAAGACCTGGCAGGGAAGCATGACAAGTGGAAAAGACCTGGCAGGGAAGCATGGCAAGTGGAAAAGACCTGGCAGGGAAGCATGACAAGTGGAAAAGACCTGGCAGGGAAGCATGACAAGTGGAAAAGACCTGGCAGGGAAGCATGACCAACTAGAGAGCACTCGGAAAGCACAAACCTCCGCGGAGGAAGCCACAACACAACTCGGCGTACTTCAGGCACTGTGTTCTGCTTGCTGGGCAGGACGCGTCGACGCTACACGACGGTCTTAGTGTTTCTAGTGGTTCATGGTTCACGCCTGCGATGCAACTTATATAATTTAAGACGTTGTTCTGCTCAACTCGTGAGGATTAAGTTATAACGCTGTACAGCGGTTGAATAGGCGGCTTGTTCTCCATGGCCTGTAAAATTTAGACAACATGCTCTGCTAACCAGGTCTGACGCTGCGAAGGCAAGTTCATTTGAGCGCGTGCTAGCAGTCTCTGAGTGTGGAACGCACACGCCGGCTTGCGGCACACGGCTGACTACGGCATTGCATAGAATATATTCATGGTTCAAATACCAAAACTAGATAACAGATATCCTCCAAAACTTAGAGGATTGTTCCTTGGGTGAAACCCTGACCTTGCAGTAAAATTTTATCAGAATCCGTGTTGAACTTTTGGAGTTATTTTGTCGAATAATGAACTTACGAACTAACAAACGAACCAACAGACCGAAAACCATAACCTCCCTGGCGGAGGCAAAAAGCAGATGAACCTAAGATGAAGAGGAATGACCTTGACAAAATAACCATACTGTCGGAGCAGCACGATGCTTTGTCGTCAGCTGGAGCTGTTGGCTGAAGAGTTTTCAGCAGCCCCGCCAGGGGCGCCCCCAAGCAGCCACTGAGGTTACCGGGGGCATCAGGACTACATCAGAGGCGGGTACCCAGGACTATGATACGCATTCTAACGCAACCCAAAAGTCATTTCTAGTATATTTTTTCGTGATCTCTGTAATCATATGCAATATTAAATCAGTTCATTCTTGAAATACATTAGTTTCCAAAGCTACTGTCTGCTTTTTAATCTCAGTTTTGATACAGCTTCCTGAATGATTTCAGCGATCACTTAAATAGATCATCTGAAACACCCTTTGGGTTAATCATCCACAGTCTGGGAAACCCGCCGTAGGTTACTAAGATCCGGTCCGTGTACAGAATTTGCATTGACTGGAATCCATAGATGACAATCTAATTTATATTGTATAAGCATGCTTGCTGAGAACCACAGCTATGCAAAGAAAATCGATGTCATGGAAACGGCGGGGAAAACATGCTTGTTCCCTTGGAGCTGACTACTTCTGTGTCAGGGGTAGGAATACATCGATAAAACGCCACGTCTGCAGAATGCCCCCTGCTCTTGCGTGTTGGAGGTGATAAAAGTTCCTGCAACTGCAGCGTCACACGAGCCTGACATCGCGTGAAAGCATCATGGCGGTTGATGAGGCGCTAAATTGGTCCAACTCCTCCTCAATTTGAACGTATCAAGGAGAGAAACGGACCTCCTTCAGTGACTCACAGGAGATAACTGTGTGAAGGACACAACCATGGGGTTGATTCCCCTGGAAAATAATGCTGCGTTTCCGGATGTCGTTTCGTTTCGTTTGATCATCAATTTTTTCCAGATGGCGTAGGGGTTTTGGGAAAAGGTCGATTCACACATTCTTTCGCGTTTGTATTTCTGCTCCACATTCATTTTCAGTTTGTATGCTACATGTAATGCGAACGTTTTGTTTACCCCAAAAACAAACAAACAAACAAACAAACAAACAAACAAACAAGTACACACAACCCTACAATAGCATCGTAGTCATGCATGTACGTTACTGCATACAAAGACCATACAACTATTACGAGAATGCGAACATGTAACATCCCCATGGAACGTATTCACAATTATATCGATTAGTATATGGTAACATTATCACACTTCTTTTGATTATCAACCACCACGACATAAGCTGCTCCCCCCACCCCCACCCCCTACCCCCACCCCCCACACACCTTAATGATCGCAGTGTAGATTTTGTTGTGTGGCAAATTCTCAAAGTCTGATAAGTAACTTTATTATATCTATATTTTTTTTCCTGTTTGGTCTTCGATCTATTATTCTAGTCCCCTGAAATGGCTTTTAACTCTGTACCCAGGCAATTATAAGAACAATGTTTTAAAACTTATTCTTTCCTCTTTACAGTCTTGTCAGTTCTTCACAGAGGTATCTGTCTCGTTCTCTGCATTACTATGCGCCCCGTTTTGGTCAGAGAAGGAAACGAAATAGCAGCCGATGTTGTTCACACCGGGGATCGACATTCCACACGTAGTTATTTGCCGTGCCATACGCGATTGACTTCCCCATTCTAAAGGTACTCTTTGGTCCCCACACCACACACGGACAGGTAGGCAATCTCAGTAATCCCAAGCAGGATCAGAACCTTGGCATCCACCCAGCATGCGCTAAATGTCCAAAGGTCGATTTCTGCGCAGCTCTTGCTCCAAAAGAGGCGCATTAGGAAGCGCACGTAAGTAATTTCTTCGTAAACACTATCAACGAATCCAGCAGGGGAGACAACCATGAACAGATCAACGCCAGCAATCATTTGATTAGTGTTCGTGTTGTACAGTCATGAGGTCCTGCAATCCTTCGGCACCTCGACTAAGAATTGCTTTTCGCGATACTTCCCCTTCCAGATGGTACAAGGCTTTGATAAACAGAACCAGAAGAAACCATGTTTACATCATTTTTACCAAAAGGTGAGTCGGTAGGCACAAATATATATATATATATATATATATATATATATATATATATATATATATACACACATGTAAGTAAAGAAAGCAAGAACACTAACTCTTGCTGGCTTAATGAGACATCATGATGCCGAAGTTTCGTAAGCGGCTAGAATGTTAGTGTGACAGCTAAGTATTCTTCTTTTGCTTTGTGGAGGCTTACTTAAATACATAGGCATGCGCGTCCAGCTGCGTGAGTAATGGGCGGAATGAAAGCTGTCACAGGAGAGAGAGAGAGAGAGAGAGAGAGAGAGAGAGAGAGAGAGAGAGAGAGAGAGAAGGGGGGGACAGAGAGACATAGACACATAGACATACACACTCTCGGGCGGATGGACGACCAGAAGGACGTAGTGACGAACACCCATGCAAAGACATGCATTGATTGACAATAACTCAAAAAAGGCAGCAGACTGGTTGACACACAGACGTACAGGCGGATGTAGAAAAGTTTCACTTTTGAGCTTAGAACTAAAATCAACAGAAAGATGTCCAAAGTACATATTCAGAGGTTCGCCCATGCATACGGCCACAGCCGCCCAATGACCCCTCACCCGATGGAACCGCTGGCTGGTGGGCTTTCAGTGCCTAATCCAGTATAGTTTCCACATGTCAAGGAGGTTATGTTTTTCCCTCCGTTAGTTAGTTCCTTTGTTAAGTTTGTTATTCGGCAAAACAGCGAAACAAATTCTCAACGGATTCGGATGATATGGGGTGGAAGGTCAGGGTTTTACCCAAGGAACAATCCAGTATATTTAGGTTGTCCATTATCTAGTTTTGGAGTTGGAGCAGAAATATTTTTTTTCACGTTCCACACTCAGAGACGGCTAGCAGGCGCTTAAATGAACAAAACTTTGTATCGACAGACCTTGCTAGCATAACATACTGCATTAATTATACAGGTCATGGAAGATAAATTGTGACTTCCTTGTCGCAGGTTTGCACTCTCTAGTTTTGATTTACATCTGCCATTTATTACGAATTTCGATCGGGAGCTCTTCAGGCAAATTTCAGTCTACTCAGTCAAACAATGATGCATTCACATTCTGGAAAAGACATAGCATCGGCAATGATTTAGTGAACATTTCTTCTTTTAAATGCATTTATCCTGTACAATTGAATATCAAATATACCTCGCATGCTGTCTTTGGCATGCAGACTGTCCTTTTCAAGAAAATGGGACACGGTTACACTGTAACGTAAAAGAGTACTGCTCTCACAATGACAAGGTGGCTTACCACAATTCCAAGGAGTTAGCACAACTTTCCCTTCCATCGCGTCCATGTGACGGAACTGCACGTATTCACTTCTGCAAATAACTGATCTCGCCGAATCCATACGCATAAAGGACTGAATCAGGATGAATTTCAATTTGCAGCACGGTCAACCAAAGACTCCTCTTTGGCTCCCACAGAGACGGAAATGCCAATGCAAAGCGAAGTAAAAAAATCTCATTTTGCCGAAGGGAAGGGCACATGAGAGAAAGTTCGGGCCCTGTTCCGGAACTAGATCAATCCGGGAGCTCATGAAAAGCCCATGAAAGCACGCGGTGCGAAAGCTATTAACCGAGGCCACTAACCCTCTAGGTTGAATCTTTGACCAGGGTCCTGTGGGGTTAATCACCTCTCTCTCAGTGTCATAAAGTCCGATACGTTCCGTTCGGAACAGAACGGTGGGATTCAATGTAGAGTGCATGGAGAGGGTAAATAAAATCGTATTACATATTTTGTGTGGATGGTGGAAAAGCTTGAAGTGAACGTGGGTGTAGAGGACCCGCGCTTTTGTCCGTGTAAAGAGGGTACGGCTAACTTCTATGGGTTCTCCCAGATTGTACTAGACCTGCATTTCCGCTCTTTCCGCTGGACAGAGAACGAGGAAGTGTAGATCAATACACGTGTCATGGATACGTTTTCCTCGGATGTTGGAAACCTTGTTTACTAGTTGCATTCCTGAGTATGAATGGAGCATGATCTGGCGGAGTTCCACAAACAGAGCGCCTAGGTGCCCTACCAACGAACAATACAGTGACAAATATGTACATTGATCCATGACATTTCTCTGGCAGACCTGTTCACAGGAGTCTGTTCTGGGATCTGTCAGTTGTGGCATACAGTAAATGGCACTATCAATCCTTCAGGTACCATGCTCAACGCCTAAAGAACAAATTCCTAACAATTGTTACAATTTCATAACGACTGCCAAGTTGGCAGCATGCTTCGAGAGGAATTAAAACAAATCAAAACAGACGATAATTTTGAATGAAGCTGAGGGTGATTCTTTTTATGTCGGGTTGGCAGAGGTGAATGTGCCAAATACGCTAGACACGAATCGAGTGATGCAGTTGAGGACAACAAGGGTAATAAAAAGGACAATAAAAATATATGTGATAACGATGACGATAATGATAATGACGAAAGCGACGAAAAGACGATTTCGTTTCCATAACCAAATACAGTGACACACATATAAAACGCACAGTCAGGTAACATAACATCATCAGTGTCACTTCCTGGGGAATATTCTAATCCGAGTCTGGCTCACGGCTGCATGTAGGCGTTTTTCACACTACAGTGTGCCATCGCTGCTTTCACAGGTGTCTGCTTTTATTCCTTCCTGGATGGGAAGAAGCAACGTGTTCCACTTAAAACTCTCAATCTGGCAAGACTGCTCGTATGGACAGTCACCTAAATCAATCATGAGCGCCCCAGTGAATAAAAGGTTAAAGTACTAAACTTGACTTTTTGCATTTTGCAAATCATATGAATCAAACATATCCGATTACAACAACAACAACAAAGAACGAGACTACATATATTGAGTCTTTTTTGAGTCTATAATTTTAATGATCTCCCTACCTTTCATTGGGGTAAGATGATTATGAAATGTGTATAATATCCTGTTGGCATTGCTACGGCTGTGCATCAATAAATTGCTTTAAAATGTATTTGAGTTCATATTTTTACAAAATTGCAGAAAGAATACAGATATCACAAAAATAACAAGAACTCAAATTCAGGGGCCACGCAGCTTCGAACGCATGACCCAGTCGCAAGTGAAGCGCACTAACCACTGGCCACGCATCCTCACATTCAGGCACGAGATGTGCAGACACCTGTCTTTGACTTAATCGCAAGTATCCTCTGAGAGGAAACTTGTCCACTGGCTTGAAGAACTCCCGCCTGCAAAAACCAAGTCCTTGCATGCTCATCTCCGTCTTTCCTTTTCAACAGAGAGAGAGAGAGAGAGAGAGAGAGAGAGAGAGAGAGAGAGAGAGAGAGAGATGAGAGAGAGAAATAGAGAGAGAGAGGGGGGGGGGCGGGGAGAGAGAGAGAGAGAGAGAGAGAGAGAGAGAAAGAGAGAGGGAGAGAGATAGAGAGAGAGATAGACAGAGAGAGAGAGAGAGAGAGACAAAGGGAGGAGATAATTGGTATAGAGGTAGAGATGGAATGAAGGTAGTGTGCAGAAAGAAAGATAATCATTTTCAACTCCTTTTCTCTTAGTAAAAAGTCGAATACAATAATAACCCCGATAATCATTTTCCCATCAAATCTTATCCTGTGAGCATTTTGACGCCAAGGCTGGAAATGCGGGCAGGTCGCTATGGAGACGGCAGATATTTTCCTCTTCCTTTTCACAGTGACGTGTAGGCGATTTCCTTCAAATGACTTGTCCCTTTTTCTAGGCAGACATCAATCAAATAAAGCCGCGACTTTCAGACCTCCTATGAATAAGGGAAAAGCAGCAAGAACTGTTTCATGGATCATCCTGTCCGGCGAAGGCTTTTTTCGTGAACACTTTCTCAGAAGAAGTAGAGCGATGTCGAGAGAGGTCGGGTGCCTTGGGAGTTTGGGTCACTGCAGGCAATTTAAAGTCTCAATGGCCTTGATTTCCAGTGCATGCATGCTGATTATTGAACTTTTCCCAAGGCCAGCCTCCCGTTACAAATGACAAAAACAAAGAAAATAAAACATCAAACTGAAATTCTTCATTGGATGGACAATGTTTACCTAAAGTAATACGCTTATGTTAGAGAGAACCTGCTCTTTGATAATTAAGGCATTGTGGACAATCGTTGCTGCGTCTCTCTTTGTCCTGAAATCCTCTCTCTGTAATAAATGTACATAATCATTGTGGGCATTAGACGCCGCTCAAGACGCTTCTTCCCAAGCTCAATATAGACAGGGCAATGCAAACAGTAATGTTATCAAACTCTGTGACTCAACAAAATGGACAGCAAACATGACACTTCAGTGGTGATCTACCGAGTGACTGAATACAGAGTTCCCCCAAATCCCCTTCTTTTTCGTCAGAAGTGATGAACAGGATTTTCCCTACGTTTAAAACTAAGACTGACAGCATAAAACCCTATGCATATCAACGTAATGAATTTTGCTAAACAAACTTGAAGCACACTCATATGTAACCTATGCGCAGTTCAACGAGTATCACATGCATGAAGTGACTTACTTACTTACTGCCTTTTACGCCTGGTGGCATGTAGGGCAGCAACAAAGGTTCTCCACTGTTGTCGGTCGCTTGCAAGCCTTTCCAGGGTCGCCCAGGAGTGGTTGAGGTCTTTTATCTCCCCTTCCACTGTGCGTCTCCAAGTCTGCTTGGGTCTCCCGCGCTTTCGCTTGCCTTCTGGGGTCCATCGGAGTGCCACTTTCGGAATGGAATCGTTGTCCATCCTCAGTATATGGCCAATCCATCTCCATCTTCTCTTGGTTATAAGCGTTTCCATGTCTTCTATGTTGCATCGCTGGAGAAGGTCGTTGTTGGAGATCTTTGTGGGCCAGAAGATTCGCAAGATCTTTCTGAGGCAGGTGGTGTGAAATGACGACAGTTTTGCAGCATCCGATCTTGTCATGCGCCAGCATTCCGACCCATACATGAGGGTAGACAGCGCACAGCTTCTGTATAGTTTCAGCGTTGTGTGGGTGCTGTACTGAGCCGATTTCCAGATGTTGTTCATGGTGCGCATGGCATTTCTGGCTTTGTTCAGTCTGCTTTTGATGTCCTCCTTAGCGCCTCCATCCTTTCGGATGCTGCTGCCCAGGTAGGTGAATTAGTCTGTTTGTGGTAAGTCGGATGCATGAAGTGAGGAATAACGTAGGTAGTTTATCAGCAAAGTGTTTGGTTTCCGTATTCATTGTGAGATGGGTAACGAAAGTGATGCTATTTTGTGAAGGTCGTAATAGATATGCCGCTCAAAACTTCTTGATCCAACCCCTGACCGTCCATCATCACGAACTTCTCTGTCTCATGTCCTCGTTCTTCTCTCTGCTGCATCCCTGTCCCTTTTTCTAGCACAAACTCTCTTCTCTTATTTTCCTTCTCCTCCACCTCCTCCATACACATTTGCTCACCCTCCACTCCCACACTTATTCCTTCCCTCATTTATTGAAATGTTGCCACTATCAAGTGTGATATACGACTGGAGCCGCGCGATGTTCACGTCCTGTGAAGCGCCCCCTGGATGTTGGGCTTTCAGGGCCTGCTCCAGTGGCGCAGTCATAGGCGGCTCTGCGCAGGCAAAGTGGCTGTGTTGTCTGTTGACGTGTGCAGGTGTTATTCCATTCAGAGAGAGGAGCACAGAAGTGAAGTAAAACTGCCAAAGTTACGATAGCAATTAAAAGCAACGAACAAATTACACATACATGTAGATTGGTTTGGGTTTGGTGAAGTGAATTAATGTTGTTATGCTACACCTTCTATCAGAAATAAATCAAAATGATGTTACGGTTTATGCACTTGACAGGCACTCCTCCACAAATAGCTGAAGTTGTTTGTGTAAAGCCTTACTTCGGTATGCTGGTAACTCACTCAGTCCAATATGAAATAGAAGAAGGCGACGAAGACAGGATAGGAGAACAGACGAGAATTAATTTGACAGAGGCATACAACAAGCAGCACTAAATGCATTTTCCAATGGCACAACTACCTCATTTGCTGTATTATGAAAAATCGCGGTCAAGCTCGTTTCCCTGAGTTTGCCATTCCGGTCGTGAAATTTGTGCCTGACAGGAAAAATTAAGGAATCGTGATGCCGCATTCAAACCCAACCTCATTACTCCTCTTTCTCACATTCTGCCTTGCAGTCCGTGCAGGTCGAAGGCTGGCAAGGAAAAGTATATTCCCTGGAGAACAGAGAACACATTTTCTAAAAAGCATGTTGTCATTCATTTATCGCTTTTTGCAAAGAGGGGTACCAGGCGTCCCAAGTGATTTTCTAATAGCGTTACCGTTACGCCACCAGCACGAGGTCCTCTGAGAATGCCCGTCTTTCTTTCAGCCTTCACCTCGATCTCTTTATTGCGTTGTTTTCATCGACTGAATGTAGTTTAGTGCAAAAGTTAACAAAAATGTTTCACTTCAAAGAAATTGAGTTGGGAATTATGCTGTCTGGTACCTATTTATAAAAAAAGAGATACCAGTTGTTGTTCCCGCTTTCAGAGACGCAATTTGTCTGTGACTTTTTGCACTCCATGTGCTGTTGTTCCGGAGATCCATTTGATGTTCCCTGAGGCACCCAATGTTACGTTGGACTGCACTGAGATCACAGCAATTTGGCGTAATCTGAAATCATGCCACAACATAATCGTGTCCTTCAACCCTCAACTTTGGTAATAGCGGCTACTAGATCGTGATTTGGGTAAGATATGTTGTGTTGACTGAGATGATACGGATTTTTGCCGGATAAGGAAGAGTAGAATGAATTTTCCATTTCAATGGACCGAAACGTGCCATGTTAAGAAATATGGAATTTGCTAGAGACGAAAGGAATGGCCACAGACAAATGCATCAACAGGCACACAGAGAGAAAGACACAGTTTCCTTGCTCGTAAAGGAGCTTACTTATATGTATTTGAATCAACACCGAAGTTTCGTTCATGACAAAGCATTCTGTCTGTCTGTCTGCCTACATACCTACTTGCCTCTCTCTCTCTCTCTCTCTCTCTCTCTCTCTCTCTCTCTCTCTCTCTCTCTCTCTCTCTCTCTCGTGTATTTGTGTGTGTGTGTGTGCGCGCGCGTGCGTGCGCACATGTGCTTAAACGATTTTGATAAAGTCCATCGACCATTAACCCAAGCACGCGAATACACGTACGTTGTTAGTTTCAAATAATGTAAAGTTTTTTAGGAAAATTGAGAGCACGTCGTAGTTCTAAAACCCAATGAACTGCGTCGAGACATGCTGTTTATTCAAGGTTTTCTTTGTGCTTATGTGAGCAAAATAAACTCGAAGTACTTATTCAGCTCAGAGGGAGCTACATCATGAGTTTGATCGTGGTTGTCGAGTTCGCAATCGTAGTGATCAATTATATACGTATGTGTTGATCTAATTTTCTGCATGGATTTTACACTCCCAACCCCACCCACCCCCAACGTGGGATGCAATCTACATATGTACGTTACACATGAAATGGCCAACAAATAGAAAGCTTTGTGAAAGAAACATTTAACATACAAATACACTATCGAGACGTTATAGTTTTTATGTATCTCGAAACAATAGCGTCTCCTAATTTTCGAGATATCCCAATTCCCTGTGTCCATTTGGACAAAAACGGCTCAGACACAAACCATCTCTTCTTCTGAAGACCGTTAGCTGCCTCTCTTCTACGGGAACTGAACTTGAATGTTCCATTGCGCGCTCCCATGCAACACGGCATTTTATAATTTGTCTGAGAGTAGTAGTAGTAGTAGTAGCAGTAGTAGTTTAGTCGTAGTAGTTTAGTAAAAGTAGTTTAGTAGTAGTGTTGTAGTAGTAGTTTAGTAGTAGTTTACTAGTGGTAGTAGCAGTAGTACTAGTATAGTACTAGTAGTTTAGTAGTTGTAGTTTAGTACTAGTAGTTTAGTAGTAGTAGTTTAGTAGTAGTTTAGTTGTAGTAGTAGTAGTAGTAGTAGTAGTAGTAGTAGTAGTAGTAGTAGTAGTAATGGTAGCAGTACTACTAGTAGTAGTAGTAGTGGTAGTACTAGCAAAGAACGTAAGTAGGCACCCAAAGAACGATCATAACGCGCGTCTGTGCGAAACGAGTGACGGCAGCGCCCCCAAGCGGCTGTGGTGATGCTG
>JAWQFJ010022634.1:0-17500 GCA_034096865.1 Theodoxus fluviatilis | reverse complement strand
CGACTGCCTGCAGGAAAAGGTAATTTGATTTAAACTATTTTCTTCCATCCCTTTTCCCAAAAAGTTCCAAAATACGTGCAGCATAGTAACGTTTAGAGGAAATTTAAACAAAGATTCAGGTATGAATGATCTGCTTGTCGCCATGGAGAAAATAGCCAGGACCGCAGGTGTGATATCTGAGAAAGCAGTCCTAATTGAGTGGCCCTGCTGCACGCTACAGTGAAGCATGTTCAATAACACTTGCCAGGCATTGACATGGCGGAGTTCTGTCACTCTTGACTGCCGTTTGCTTTCCCACAAGCAGCCCACTGGCCTGCTTGCCTCTTTGTGTACACACCGTGATGTCTTCCACTGTATCATCCGAAACTGCCTTCTCCCTTTCAGGCTTTGGCATCCTCTTTGAGTGTGAGTCTGCCTTTATAGTCATGCTTTCCTGTGTCTCTGTTTCTACCTAACCGTCCGTCCCATGCGCCCGTCTTTCCGTCTTTTTCTCTGTGCGAATGTGTGTGTGTGTATGTGTGTTTGTGTGTGTGTGTGAGTGTGTGTGTGTGTATGTGTTTATGTGTGTGTATGTGTTTGTGTGTGTGTGTGTGTGTGTGTGTGTGTGTGTGTGTGTGTGTGATTGTGTGTGTGTGTGAATATGTGTGTGTGTGTGTGTGTGTATATGTGTGAATGTGTGTGTGGGTGTGTATGTGTTTATGTGTTTGTGTTTGTGTGTGTATGTGTTTGTGTGTGTATGTGTTTGTGTGTGTATGTGTTTGTGTGTGTATGTGTTTATGTGTGTGTGTGTCTGTGTGTGTGTGTGTGTGTGTGAGAATGTGTGTGTGTGTGTGTGTGAATAAATGTGTGTGTATATGTGTGAATGCGTGTGTGTATGTGTTTGTGTTAATGTGTGTGTATGTGTTTGTGTGTGTGTGTGTATGTGTTTGTGTGTGTATGTGTGTGTGTGTGTGTGTATGTGTTTGTGTGTGTATGTGTGTGTGTGTGTAAATGTTCGGGTGTGCGTTTTTGTCTCCATGTTCATGTCTCTGCCTCTCTTTCCTTGTCAATCTCTTTTCTTTGTCTCGTACTTTTTTTTATAAATGAGAAAGAACTTTATTCACTGTTTACAAGGACGCAACACATGAAAAAAGGACGTAAATGTATGTACATGAACAGGATCAAGACTAACATCCAGTCTTGCGACTTAAACGCGCACGAATTTAGAGGCTGATCGAGTTATTCTCGAGACCGAACTGTCGGTTACTGTTTGCCTCACTAGGTTCAATCGTGCTACATGTGTGCACGCTTGTATATTTGAGTGCACATGTGTGCGCGAGCGTATGTGTTTGCATGCACGAGCGTTCGAGAGTTTCTTTGCATCATTTTATCCTTCGGGGTCATTAATCCCTTCTTCATTGCAATGGTTTCTGTGTGAAACACTCAATTTCTATTTCATTTGCTTGTCCTTGACTTTCAAGTATCCACATATCCCAAGCATGAGTGTATTAGCCCTACCCTCTTGATACTATACCAAAGCAGACGCTTGCTCTGGGATTCTGCAGCCTAGCGGAAGAGCTGGAGATTGCCTACCTCGGTCGTCTGTAGGTGTGCAGATTGGGGACTCGCTCCATCGCTCCACGGAGGAAAGGGAGACGGCGGTCAGGGCGAAGGAAATGGGAAAACTGATGAGCGAGGTCCTGGAGTCGAGCCACCGGACGCCCTCTGCCCCGTCTCCGGGACCTCCTGACCCGAGTTGTCTTCCTTTGAACCCACTCTTCCCTCGAGGTCCCCCACTTCCATCACAGCACAGCGGGATTACAAGATTGCGTTTAGGAGTGGCTTCCCCTGCGCAATCACTCTCCAGAGATCGGAGTAAAATTTCCTTCAGAAGTATGTGTGATCTGCTCGTACGAAACGTATTGAACGTTATGTTTTATTCGTGCTTGCTTTTAGAGCTGTTACAAAATTTACAAAGGCAACCTAAAGCATACTTTCAACACCATCATCAAGGCTTTGAAGACCAAATATTGCAGATAATGTCCTGGCTTAAGTGTTTGTAAATAAGAAATTCGAAATCAATGCAAGTATTGAGAACTCTCAAAGATATATTGGTAGCAGTTCAAACCAGGGCAAAAAGCAACGAGTGGCGTGATACTGTTGGAGAGGTTTACTGGGAAAATGCACGACAACAACCAGCGTCCCCGTTCCCCTTTCCCCCTGTGGCCTCCTGTATCTTGTTTCAACTAACCACGTTGATGAGTGCATCATTTTATTGTAATAGTGAATCATAGGATCTTGACCTGTTGGCGACTGCGCGATGCGATTGCGTGCAGTCGTCTCTTCTAGGGATAACTTGACTACTGTTTGCGATCAAATGTCAACGTCTCCATAAAGTTAGTGTTTATATGTCGTTTTATCTGTGGTTATTCATAATATGCATTGAAGAGTGTGTTACGCTGTTGCTGTCATTTCCCTTAGAAAGGATCAGCACTGAACGGAGCGGAGAACGGTAGTAGAAAGACTTCATAGAAATACTCAGATATTTCCATGAACCATAAAAATAAAACGCAAGTAATACATGCTTGGTGTTAGGAGGACAGACAGACATTTATGTTAATGCTAAGTTTTAATTGTTCTTCATTCAACCCAAAGAAAGTTTCCTGTCATCCTTGTGCTTGGAAAAGTATCGTAAAAAGTATTACACTTTTTTATTTGATGTCAAAATAAAAAGCCGAGTGGGCAAAATAAATTCTGCGTCCCAAAGCGATGGTCTGACATTTTGGTCAATGCAACCAACGGCAAACTCCCTTACAATCCGTCCACACCGGACCTCCTTTCTCTCCCATGCTCGGAGCTATCTGCCCGAGTACACTTCAGCGTGCCCAGCACTCTGGCCCCTTTGCATGGGGGCTGACGTTTCCCATGTGAGACGCACTTTCTACAAATCGACCCTAAGTGGTTCAGCAGGGCGCCAACTGCAATCGCTTCTGCTTGCAGCGACGCTTCCACGTCTGAAGTGAGAGTTTCGTGCCGTCTCGTCTGCCCGCCATTGGCAGGTCACCATTAGAAGCCCAAGGTTTCCAGGGCCGTCTCGAGTCCATCGGGAGGCATATCATTTCTGCAAACACATGGACGGCCAGTCACAGAGGAGGCTGTGAATCGAAGGCAACGCTTGCGCCAGGGCAGTATTTGCCTCACACGACCCGGGTAATCTTTCGCGCGTTTTTGTTCGACGCAGATCCGCTACCCGCCACTTGAGGGTTTGAATAGCGGGCCCATCGCCATCCGCTCCTGCCTCGCTGTGAGTGAAGGAAGCGGAAGAAGAAAATGGGGGAAGTGATAGAACGATGGAGCTAAGCCGCGGACGATTTTTGCCGTCGAGTTTTCCCCCGTACAGACGGGTAATCTTTCTCCCATTCCTCTGCGGAGTCGTCATCCGTTCGCCAGAGGTTGTTTCGCCTCACCGTCCAGCAGCCATCTTTGGGGAGGGTTGGATTTAAACTAAAGGAGGACAGCGTCTCGTTAACTCACGCCAACCTTGACACTTCCACTGCGTGCGTGACGGCCGCTCCACTACAGCAAAAACACCCACACAGGATCAGCTTTACCTTGCAAAAGAACTGGCGAGCCAGAGAAGAAAAACGAACTCATCGACGTTGTCTTCCAACAAGTTTGGAATTTCTGTTGGAGCTGGGTAAAAAGACATTGGTTGTCGTTCAGCCGGCACAGAGATAAGAGTGGGGGAATATGTCATCTGTGTCATGTTTACGAATTTTATTCCAGCTCGTGTGAACATGCTCATGTGGAAAATGTGAGCATAAAGGACTGAAAAACAGAATAAAACTCCAAATATGTCAAAACTGCTTTTGGCAAGGATTTGTTTTTCACTGATGGGAAAGATCGATTTCGGAACAGGCACGAAATAATAAATCCAAAAACGCTCACATCGGCTATCAAATACATACGCATACTTGCTTCGTAGAACTTTAAAGGACATTGACTTTATGCGGATGTTAAATGCACATGTGACTAGTCCCTCCCAAATGGGTCGCTTGGATATTTTTTTTCAAACCGAGAAACGGCCTCCAAGGGGGTCACTCCAGCGATTTAGAGATTTAATTCGATTCGGAAAGTTGAACCATTCCTACGCATTCTCCAAGAGTTTCAAATTTTGGTTCTACTGATTGGCCTCTTTCTTAGCTTGAAAGCAAGTAGGGGGTTGGAATGAAAAAATGTAGCTCAAACTTTTAAAGTCGTTTCCCTAAAGAAAAACCTTTTTTGTGTACAGACATACATGTTCAAATTGCCACAACTCAGCATTCATGGCACATATCAAAATAATTTTGGTATGATTTGTAGGGCATTTAGCGTACTTTTTGATGAGATTAAAAAATTAAATCACCAAAGGTGACCGAGCAGCTCATTTTCTGAGGAACAGTCACATTTGCGATATTCTTTACGAGGATAAAATGAGGCAATTAACTACTATACATTTGTACATTTTTACACATTAAAAAGTCCAAACCACACGAAATTTGGTTAAAGCGCCTCTTGCAGAAAAAAGGTTGATCTCACTGGCGAGCTCAGACATATTTTTTTAAGGGGAGAAATAATAATTATGAATTATGTTGTGTGTTTTTTTAGAGCACGCCTGCAGCTATTCCGAGTACTCTATCAGTGCCAAGGTGACGGAAATCCACCAAATAAGCAATCTAAAAGTGTCTATTTCACAGCAGACGAGAGCGTGGAGTGCAGCTTCAAATAAATCATTGACGAAGTCTTAAATGGTGTGGAACTGAATGATATATTATCAACCAAGGCTACTCGGTGTGCTCTTCTCTGCAGAGATATAAACAACGTATTGGAAACAAGCAAATGCCTTATTACACTGTTTCATGTGCATTGTCTTTTAAATGAGGAATTCGGAACTACTCAAAATCAACATCAGAAGCTTTCATTCCTGCTGTAATTTCAACAGATAATTCATGAAAAAAAGATTGGAAACTCATATATGTCAAGTGCATAACATCAGCTCTGCAATATTAGCCGACACCGAAAGTGAATCATTTGAAGGTTAAAAAAAGTGTTTTGCTTTAATGTTTGTGGAATATGGATTATTTTGGTCAAAATATTTGTTGCGCACTTGTGAACAGGAGAACATGGAATCAATACAATGTTGAAGGAATGCACTGGGTTTGAACTGTTTGCACGAACAAGCCAAGGACATATTTCAGTGAAATAAAATGTTTATTAATGTTATATATTAGAAAATGAAAATTAGGATCCAAACGAGAAAATGACCCCTGCAAGGTGGATCTTTATTATCATGCTGACAAGAGATAATACATTTCACACACCGAAAAACAAATCTTTGAGAGGATAATTTAAACTCGGTTCACTCCTTGTTTTCCTTAATTGTGAACTGAAATGGAAACAAGACGACACTGTTGCTCCTCTGTGGAACATCCCCCACCTACTGCGTCATTGCAGCAGCTGGGATGAAGTGTTTTCTTTCTCCATTGACCATACCCTCCCACTGCAGCGAGCTCCCAATCTCCCGCTTCCGAGTACTTACAGCCACAGGCTGATCACTGGAGGATAGGCACTGGAAGCCATTCTGTGAACCCGAGTCAGTATTGACTCTTGCACAGTTCGCAATGAATGCGTAATAGACTTGACCCTTCGCGTTACAGCATTGCGCCAAAAATAGTTCGTTCTGATACTATTTTTTTCTCCACGTTTTACAGAAATCATTCAGATGTCAAAACTTGTTTCTATTTCAACGCAAACATTTTATTTTATCGAATAAACGCTTGTTTATTGCCTCAACAAGAGTAAGTTAAGAGTTTTTTGCGAATAGTCTTAGAACTACTTTAACGGCGTATGTCAGGGAGCAGATCGGCTATCGCACAAGCCTCTCGTGTGACCTCCATTTGCATAAATTGGACGAAAACCTTCCTTCATGTGATGTCAACTGGGCTAGAGATACTTTCGCCGGTAGGCAAAATCTCTAGTGAACTAGAATTACTGGAACTTAGTCTTAGAACTACTTTAACGGCGTAAGTCAGGGAGCAGATCGGCTATCGCACACGCCTCTCGTGTGACCTCCATTTGCATAAATTGGACGAAAACCTTCCTTCATGTGATGTCAACTGGGCTAGAGATACTTTCGCCGGTAGGCAAAGTCTCTAGTGAACTAGAATTACTGGAAGTTCGCCTACACCGGACGCCTCACAGAGACCAGCTGCGGTATAAATCAGACTTTGCGTGGAGCCCGTCACATAGAACCCATGTGCCAACAACACTCGTGGGTATGGGTTCCATCTCTCTGGTTAAGGAGATTTGTCTACAGTCGCTGGATTTTACAAGACAAAGGAGGCAACATACGCGCGTGACGGGAGGGAAATGTCAGAGAGACACAGGGCGCTCACCTTCGAACTTTGTCCCCAAAACCTCTGCCTCGCGGTCTGCCTTCGTCCTCGACCCATTTCCTTGACCTCTCCGTCTGAAGGATGGAGGAGGAAGTCATTCAAGATAGGGTGCTAATGAAGACTGCGTGCCAACTGGAGTTGGAATGGCAAATGTTCCAGTAATTGCCGCTCCAAAAGGAATTGATATGTGCCGGATGTTTGAGCCGTAGATGACTCTAGATCACTAGCGTATAATTATATCGTACCTCCATTCAGTCTTAACCCAACAGCTGCAAGTGCAAGCCAAGAGTTACCTCGCTATCTGTTGCAGGTAAACTCGGAACAAATGCCAGATTTATCCGTCGTCTGACCGTGTCGTAGGAAGAAGCAGGGGAAATATTTAATCTCGCCGTTACTTTTGAAGGTCGATTGAAGTATGGGCATTGATGTTTGTCCAACTCTGGCTAGAAAGAGCGACGGTGTGTAAATATTCTCCCCAGATCCGTTCAACAGTGCGTCTGACACGTTCCCTTTGTAAAGAGAAAATAGTCCCATTCACACCAACTGGCGGTGTACGTACCCCAATGTACAAAGCAAAATAGTCCCATTCACACCAACTGGCGGTGTACGTACCCCAATGTACAAAGCACAGTTTTGTTGGGTTTGTTTTTCCCATGATCAGTGGATATTTCAATGTTATGGCAGAAACTACAACCATGTCCGTAAATGATCAAGGATACAAAATGGCTTGACACTGATCATTCAGCGTGGCTGAGACTAGTGAATATAGTCTCAGCAACATGTTGGTCACGTGATAGCCTTAATTCTTCCATAACATGCATACCACCGTTCTGAACACAAAGTCTCAGCCACGCTGAATGGCATATCACATCGTCAGTGTATTCCTCCGCTTGTTGTGATACACTCGATACTGGCAGCCATGTTTTTCGTCAATTCATTTTTTAAACATCGATTTCCCATAAATGTAAAACTTGTATGCGGTAAAATTCCAATCACAAGAGTGTAATATTGTGAACTCTACTAAGTATAAGGACTTTGAATACAACAGCAATAGTTATACTTCATTGAACGAGTAGGGCAACCTATCCCGTCTGCATAATCTTTTCGACCGATACACACAGTCACAGAAACCCGCTGAGTGCTATTGCTGATGAGGAATCATTAATTTAATGTATGCTTAGAAGGATTAAACTTAGAAAAACTGCTTCTGAGCTATCCGAAAATATCGAACTTTGGAATCGGACGGATTCCTACAGAAGAAACTTCCACTCGACACAACACAACACAACACAGACAACAGACGGAATGTAGGTTAAATCACTTACTGAATCCATCAGTCGATACACGAATGATCGAAGTAGAGCTCGTCAAACAGTGTGAAGGCAGTTAGACCACAGGTTCCGGCCAGAAAGCATTTACTTGCGAGAGTATAACCATAGATTCACGAAACCAGCCCGGAGCCATAGGAATTCTTTTCGCTGCGTTTATAGTAGGTCCAAAGATTGCGTGAATTACTGATACACAATCGCACGTGCTCAAGGCAGTTTGCAACCTTTTGACGACGTTCGAGCTAAAAGTAGTTCTCAAATGATTTTCTGAAAATTTCATAGATTAGTTTTATTAGAACACCAAATTTGTGTCTATCTATCGGGATAAATAATTGGAGAGAAATAGAATCGTCTCTTTTTACTCTCAATGGTCTTTTGATCATGTTGAATTTTGATTGGTAAAATCATTGGAATGTGGAGAAGAAGTCACGTGACCAACCTGTGTCAGAGATACTATAATCTCTGTGTTCAGAATGGACACTGATGTGATAATAACCAGCACTAGTCACGCACGAAGGGACCCTGCCTCCTTGTATGGTACACGCTTTTTCAGCAAACGCATGGGGGAAAGTCGTAATGAACGTTTCATTGATGGCTTGCGCTTCTCCAGTGCACGCACTCAGATAATTAGCAAGCCTATAGTCGTAGAAATTATTCTGACGCCAGTCCAATTGGCCGAACTTGCTTTAGATTCTCACTGGGACGAAACAAGAATCTCACGTAGGTTGTTAGATTGGTCCGATGGTTTCATACCTCGGCAGTACCAGCTGCGGAGCTCGTCAGGACTGCTACCCAGGGACTGCAGACCGAGTTGTTCCCGGCCTTTGATGCATCGCAGCCACCATAGCGGCAAGGAGGTGTCTCGTGGGACCTTCGGAACGCGTGGTAATTGATGGCATCTTCTCGCTGATTATCTGGGAATCCCTGTGAAGTTCCTTTCTGCCAAAGACGAAGAGAAGACGGCCTGTTACGCCTGTTTAGTTTGCAACTATTCTTGTTTCCTCCGTCTGAAATTCTGAAATGTAAAAAATCCTGATATCGGCCCGGTAGTGGGAGAAAAGGGTAAATACTCACCAAAAACGTCCCCCAGTAAATTTACAGCACACGTGAGAAACACACAGGCTTGCAGAGCTCTCACT
Organism: Theodoxus fluviatilis; assembly: GCA_034096865.1. Taxonomy (NCBI): domain Eukaryota; kingdom Metazoa; phylum Mollusca; class Gastropoda; order Cycloneritida; family Neritidae; genus Theodoxus; species Theodoxus fluviatilis. Next base: position 8,620 of record JAWQFJ010022634.1, on the reverse strand, counting down.
ATTCGTAGAACTAGTGTGTAAACTACTTTATCACAAACGTAGTTAACAGTGCACGTCGTTTTGTAACCCAAGAAGCAGCTGGGGTGGGTGGGGGGGTGGGGGTGGCAAAGAGATTTTCATAATCGTGACGAACGCGTTGGTAATGTTGAAGTTATACATATCTGTATAATCAGAGTCTTAATAGGATTTTACGCAGTCAAAATGGAAACGACAGCAACAACTACCACAGCAAATACAACAACAATGACGACAACGACGATGATGATGATAACGATGAGGATGATGATGATGATGATTGAGATGATGATGATGATGATGATGATGATGATGATGATGATGATGATGGTGGTGGTGGTGGTGGTGGTGGAGGTGATGGTGGAGGAGGAGGAGGAGGAGGAGGAGGAGGAGGAGGAGGAGGAGGAGGAGGAGGAGGAGGAGGAGGAGGAGGAGGAGGAGGAGGAGGAGGAGGAGGAGGAGGAGGGAGGAGGAGGAGGAGGAGGAGGAGGAGGAGGAGGAGGAGGAGGAGGAGGAGGAGGAGGAGGAGGAGGAGGAGGAGGAGGAGGAGGAGGAGGAGGAGGAGGAGGAGGAGGAGGAGGAGGGGGAGGGGGAGGGGGAGGGGGAGGAGGAGGAGGAGGAGTGTTGGCAATAGAAGCATGCATCATCCACAGAAGAAGACTACATTCCTTTGCAGCAAATGGATTTTCCACAAAGCTGATGCATTGAAAAAATGTTTTTTTTTATTGAAAGCTATTAACATAACATCCCGAGTGTCATTTCGAATATCGGAGCTGAGGAAAGACATATCGGTATTAGTTTGCACTTTGTCTGGCATACATTGTGAATATTTGCTATTACGTAAGGATAAGGCTTCAAACTGCATAGGCAGGGGTAACTGGAAAAGTATTATTTTTTCATAATAATTCATTAAAAAAATATCAGATGTTGGGATTCCGACGCAAAACAGTTTCAACACTCATCACTACATTTTGAAGTCGATGGAGTAAACTTGAAGGTGATTTTTACCGCATGGAGATGAAAGTAAAAATTAAAAAACAACAACTCAACCGGCTTGTTTCGTCACTGAGGATCCTCAATCGCTAACAGTCCAGGAAACAGTCATAACCGTCTGACGGCCCAGATGTTTGAGAGTGCATTTTTGCAGACGACCAGCTTCTTCAGAGAGCGATTTCCCATCGCTTTCCGCATTCCTCGGAGACTTTGACTGGGAGACTCTCTATCACTCCCCGCGAAATGTATTCGGCTGTGTCCTTTTCTAGGGCGTACAGAGGCAGAATGGTTACTCTCGCCCATCCAGAACTCTCGGAGCGGATTAACGTATGTAAATGAGCCGCTGCAGACCGTCCCTCGCGTGGAGATTGTGACGTCTATAGGAACACGGTTTGCAGAGCATCTCCATCCCATCTATGCAAATCTAGGATGGACCTGTCACTGATACCACGGAGCCGATATCCAGAGTGTTTTCGGTTTTAGAAAAAAAGATATGCATGGGGGGGGGGGGGGGGAACGAGAAAGAAAACAAATCGCTATCGTGCTCCCATTTGAACACAGGATAGGTTTGTGGTAAGGATGAAAACGGAAGCTGGAGAGTTCGTTACCATTCTCTCCGGTAGGCTATTCTACCACTAGAGAGATTCTTGCCAATCCAATCTCTAGCGCTAATCACATGGAATAAAAAGGGATGTGACTGCGAGCGGAGCTAGGGCCAGGAGGCCTTCCGAAAGGGAGAGCTGAAGCACTACTCCATTCAGCCACTTAACCAGCGCATTTCCCTCTCAATTAACAAAGAAGTCACTTGAGGATTAACCGCAAGCGTACGTTCTCTTTGCGTAGAACGGCAATGGATACTTGAGGCAGGCAAACTTGACTCGAAAATTGAAGTTAAAGTGAGAAATCGACAGACTAAAATGGATACAATACATTTATATCTGATTATGTATGTCATTTAAGATGGAGTCCTGTTCATTCCTGTAGCAGTTGTGAAGTGTGTCTGCACATTGAGCAATCTGGGCGACTGCGGGTTTCCTAGGTGGTCTGGACGACTAATGACGTCTCACATGCTGGGAACGATGGCTGCAGGTGGGGCTTGCAGCTGTTTCCACATGTGAGCCCACGACACCAGGAAAGACGATTACGATTATAACCAGCTTATTCAGCGATTTTCAAGGAATCTTCAAAACAAATCTTTTTATCGCTCTTCTATTGCGTACCTTTACAAAACCATGAAATAGCTGTTTTGATCGACGACCAAAATCCTGGCTACATGTTCTCCAAGCAGATATCATGTTCTCCGTGAACTAATGACAGTCGGTGCTACTGTCTTCAATTACATGTATCAAGAAGCCACGTACGGCGCATGATTGAGAACTCAATTCCCCCTCCCCAGAGTACGACCGGTTACCTGTAAGAGCAGCGATTGCAAATGTTGTAGTTTGATTAGCTATTGTACGTGGTCATGAACCAGCATCGGATTGGAATATATTCCAAGGAGTGGATTTGGTGCTGGGATCTGACTGTGTAAGTTAAATATGTCTATGTGTTTGTTGTCAGTTGTGAGTGATGGATTGATCAAGCGGCCCAGTGATCAGGGTTTAAAGTGGTATGAGACCCTGACATGGGTGATAGGTAGCTATGTAAAACCACATATTTTTTATATCAAGCAATGTTGACGACAGTGCAACAAACAACTCATAAAATCATTCGGTAATCTTTGACAAAAATCAAAACAACAGTGCCAATGATAAAGCTATCTTATTATAGGCTTATTGCGGCCAGAGCAAGGACATATAGTATAAGTATCTCCAATGTTGTGTTTGACCATTACCGCGTGCATCAGATGTGACGCCCAAGACAGGAATCATACTCCCAAGTAGAGCTGTTTTTTTTTGGTGGTCAGACAGTATTGCAAGCAAGGATACACAATCGGGAACACAAAAAGTCATATATCGATCTCTCCGGAATATGCTAAAACCATCCAATACAAACATTACAGATGCGTGGAATTTACACAAAAATATATGAATTAAGTGTAGGGATGCGTTCAATGGAAGATTCAAAATGCGAAAGGGTAGTGGAGATGATAGATATTCAGAGATGACAAGAGGAGAATATGTTAAATGGTGGTGGGAAGCGTGGAAAAGACTCCCATCATGTTGCACAGCTATATTTCACGTGTGTTCATTTCAAATTCGGGAGTGCACGAAAGAATGTCCAGGTTGCTTTAAATGTGTTAACTGTTGTTGACATTTATCTTTTTATGTTTCTGCTTTATTATTTGTTGTACATACGTTTTCAGATCCCTTATGTTCGGTTTCACTTCCTTCATTCTGCAATAATGTATAGGCTTTATCGCACGAAGAAGCAGATGATTTATATCATCTGTTTCATGGATTCTCCATAGCACAGTTTCCTGGGGTTTTCATGATGCGACGTCTTCACTGGGAAATGCGAGCAGAACTGCTACTGCCTTGCCTCCCTGACTGGCCCCCTGAGCTGTATCTCGATACACGTGTCAGCGTGTTACCGTGTCCTCAGGCTTGCATCGTGTGTTGACGTGAGAACTCCTCTGCAGATATCGCAAATGAATGAACACCCGCATCAGGCGCACATATCTCTGCTGGGACTTCTGCCTATTACGAGAAGACTGTGGAGTTTCTGCATAAGTACTGGCATTCCCCCTGACATTCGCCAGGTATACCTGTGCACTCTGCTTCTGAAGGCTGCTCCTCCAGCAAAGATCCTCAAGAAAGGAGGTTGCATAGCGTAACTGGTGTGAACACTCCACCACAGATTTAAAAATAAAGCTGAATTGTTTACGACTTTTCTCGATGAATAAGTCAAGACTGGATTTGGTCATTATTTGTAGCAATGTTCCTATTGATATAAAAGCGAGGTAACGTACGCATACTGATAATTTTGTTTTCAATGCAGTCTATGACGTTTATGACCTGGTCGTTGCAGAATGAACTCAAACAGTCGTAGTTACATCTCATAGATAACTACTTTGCAAAGGAACAAATGCATGTACATCCTCGCGTTCCCACAGAGCAGTCACATTACCTCCTTTGCAAGAGTAAACTGCCTAGAAGGGGACGACTAACCTGGTTGTTGAACGCATCTCTTTTCAGATCAAGGTTTTGCGTAGTGGCTTCACCTGTTGACGAGTGTGCGAGACAATTTAGGGGCTTGGGATTAACTGAGTGATAACATTAATGCAATGTCTAAACGCTCCCCCGGCTGCAAACAACTGCGTGAATGAAATACTTTTATTTTGGCATATCTTTGGTCATATTGCAACGGAGAAAATATCTCATTTAGAATCGACATAATTTTAACAAATCTACCCTCGAAATTAAGGAAAAATCTTTGCTGCATGTGGTGACCTTTTTGTGTCATTTCAAATGAAGCAAGAAACAATTGGTCTTCGTTTGACAAGAACAGCAGCAGGCGGCCTCGCATAGGACAGCTGTGACATTGCAGCGAAATAACAACTGCATGAAGGGAGCGGTGGAGTTGAGGCAGTGTCGATGCATGCCAGAAGAAAGCAGCGCGTGCTCTTGGCTCCCCAGAATGGGAAAATCCAGCTGTGGCTCGGCAGCCCATTGTGACCACCAGATGGTGGAAGGGAACGTAGGAGTAGGGGTAGACAATCTAGCAGAGAGAAGAGCTCTGTACTAGAGATAGGTCAGGATGTGCTTTGTAAATAAAGAACGGACATCGGCTGAAACTCCGGCCGACAAACATTTGATGTGTGCTTTTCAGTGGAACGTTTTAAGAATTACTGCGCCGCCTTCGGGAAACCTTTTTTCTGAAAATAAAGATAAGATAGAAAAGACATTTTAGACATAAATGTCAACGAATTTTGCATGCTCACGTATATAGAATCACGACCGAAAAGCCTATAGCTGTGGAGGCACGTCGATAGGGAGGACCGGCGTTTATTATCGCCTGTGTGTGCTAGCTGCCGCGCGGGCGTGTCTACCCGAGCGGATGCCATATGCGGAGGAGGAGGAGGAGGAGGAGGAGTGAGGAGGAGGAGGTAGGAGGAGGAGGAGGAGCGAAGGAGGAGGAGGAGGAGGAGCTGATAGAGGCATGCGGATGGATCGGAGGAGAGGGAGGAGGAGGAGGGGGAGGAGGATGAGGTGAGGGAGGAGGATGGGGGAGAGGCACGCGAGGAGGAAGGCAGGTGGACGGAGGAGGAGAGGGGGAACAGTGGGGGGGGGATGAGGAGGAGGAGGAGGGAGGAGGAGGAGGAGGGGGAGGGGCGAGGTTGAGGGGAGTGGGCGGAGGAGGATGGGGTCGGGGAGGGGGTGGAGGAGAGGGTGAGAGGAGAGGGAGGGGGAGCGGAATGGGGAGGGGAAGAGAAGGGGGAGGGGAAGGGGGAGGGGGAGGGGGAGGGAGGAAAAAGGAGGGCATGGGAGGGGGAGATGAAGGGAGGAAAAAGGAGGGTATGAGAGGGGGAGGGGGAGAAAGGAAATGGAATATTGCCAGGGGATGTGAGTAAGGCACGGGGAAGGGGGGGAAATGCGAGAAGGGGGATGGGAGGTAGTGAGGGGAACGGGGCGAGGGAGGAGTTGGAGGGAGGCGGAGGTGTAAGGGAGGAGGAGAGGAGGAGAGGAATGTATGGGTTTGGGTGTTGGGTTACGCTGAAACGGAGGCGCTGTTGCATTTTCCTCTTTCCTAACCTCAAAGGACTAGTGATGCGCACCACGCGAATTCGTGCTGCTGAGTTTCCTTCAACATGCCAGAACGGGCAACCCCACAAGTCGAATGCCTGTGTAATAATGAACAACAAGTTTTGAAGAGAGAGAACTTTGCCACCATCTCCCTCTTGTCACTGCTACAGGTTCTGGGTGCCGAAGATGCGGCACCAGTTTCCACTCGTGGTGTCCCTTCGCCACATTCCTTACGCTGCGGACACGCTGCAGGTCCCCTGCATTTGACACCATATCTTCTGGTCTTGACCTACAGCACGAAGAGTCTGTGGGGTTATGAGAGGGGACTCCAACCCACAGTTACATTCACAGCATCTAGTGAGGTCAGACCTGAGATAGACTGCAGTTGATTTCAGGGCACTCTAAAAAGGAGGTAAAGTCATTAGAGCGCTAATTGAATGGACTCCTATCAAAAGAAGGCGGCCTCTCCCACGCAAATCCAATCATCATAAACAGGCTCTAAATCTCGACTTTACGGAGTGCCTCGATGGTGATGCTACAGTCTGAAAGGTAGAGAGCCATTGACGGAGGCAACGTGCGTTCAGACCCCGCCTGTCGCCGCTCTCAGCCTTTGCAGCGAATTGGACGTGAGGAAAGCACGACACTTATGGCAGCAATGATCGCCGCAAAACGATGCCTTAGATCTTACCGTCATGAGCGATATAAACTGTGGAAACTGAATAAAAATATACTCCTATATCCAAACACCAGTGGACGAAATCTAGACTGATAGGGATTGAGGCCTCGACGTGAACTGAAGCAAAAGTCACTTCAAAGATGCTGAAGCAGTTACGTAGCGGAGCACAAAAACAGAATCGATCACCAGGAAATCGATCTGAGGTGGAGCAGACGGTTCGGCAGCTGGGCGGGTAGAGCGCTACAGCAGAGTGCGTCTGACCGGAAATGTTGACATCCACATCCGGAGGCCGTGCTCCGGACTTTTCTCTCAGAGTTACCTCCCCTACCCCGACCGCCGCGGCCCAAACTCAATCTGCGGGCTGTAGCGGAGGACGGTGTCCAGGGACTGCGTCCCATAAAATTCGATGGCTCCCTCTACGAAGGCGCATCAGGAATGCATGATCACACAGTCCATCAGCCTGCGGGACAGACAGGGCCCTGTCCCTCTTCCTGTAACCATCTTTGGCAGAGTTAATCATTCTGATGAGGCGTGAGTTCAGAAATAATGTCCTGAAATGCCACATGTAAGCTTTCGGATTTGCGTGAAGTGGAGAGTTGATCAACGCTTGTGCGATGATCTTCTGTGTATGTGTGCTTGTTAGTGCGTGCGTGCGTGCGCGCGCGCGCGAGCGCGTGTATGTGTGTGCTTTTGTGTGATATGCGTGTGTGTATTCGTGTATGTCTGTGTCTGTGAATGTGTGCGTGCGTGTGCGTGTGCGTGCGTGCGTTGTCTTTGGGTGTGTGTGTGTGTGTGTGTGTGTGTGTGTGTGTGTGTGTGTAGAGGCCATCGGCCCAGTACAATGACTCAGAATCAAACATTTTCTAATGATAGAGACCGAGAGAGAGAGAGAGTGAGACCGAGAGAGAGAGAGAGAGAGAGAGAGAGAGAGAGAAGAGAGAGAGAGAGAGAAAGAGAGAGAGTGACAGCGTGGGCGGGCATATGCGTGTATTCCTGGGCGGGCTTTTATGCGTATATACTGTATATGTATGAGCATCCATGTTCAGAACGCCTGTGTGTTTGAGAGACAGTTATAAAGGCTGTGCGTCGTGTATATATGAAGAAGACAGAATAAGGACAAGAGGAAGGGGAAAGGGAGAAGAAAGAGAGAGGGGGAGAAGAAAGAGAGAGGGGAGAAGAAAGAGAGAGGGGGAGAAGAAAGAGAGAGAGGGAGACGAAAGAGAGAGGGAGAGAAGAAAGAGAGAGGGGAGAAGAAAGAGAGATGGGGAGAAGAAAGAGAGAGGGTGAGAAGAAAGAAAGAGAGGGAGAAGAAAGAGAGGAGGAGAAGAAAGAGAGAGGAGAAGAAAGAGAGAGAGGGAGAAGAAAAAGAAAGACGGAGAAGAAAGAGAGAGGGAGAAGAAAGAGAGAGAAGGAGAAGAAAGAGAGAGAGAGAGAGAGAGCGAGAGAGAGAGAGAAGAAAGAGAGAGGAGGAGAAGAAAGAGAGAGGAGGAGAAGAAAGAGAGAAAAAGAGACGAAAGAGAGGGGGGAGAAGAAAGAGAGAAGGGGAGAAGAAAGAGAGAGGGGAAAAGAAAGATAGAGGAGAGACGAAAGAGAAGAGAGAAGAAGAAGAGAGAGAAGAGAAGAAGAGAAGAGAGAAGAGAGAGAAGAGAAGAGAGAGAAGAGAGGAGACGAAAGAGAGGAAGGAGAGAGAAGGAGAGAAGAGAGAGAAGAAGAGGAGAGAGAGAAGGAGAGGAGAGAGAGAGAGAGAAGAAGAGGAGAGGAGAGAGAAAGAGAGGAGAGGAAAGAGAGCGAGGAGAGGAGAAGAGAGAGAGGTAGAGAAGAAAGAGAGAGGAGAAGAAAGAGAGAGGGGAGAAGAAGAGAGAGGAGGAGAAGAAAGAGAGAGGAGAAGAAGAGAGAGGAGAAGAAGAGAGAGGAGAAGAAGAGAGAGGAGAAGAAGAGAGAGGAGAAGAAGAGAGAAGAGAGGAGAGAAGAAAGAGAGAGAGAGAAGAAAGAGAGAGGGGAGAGAAGAGAGAGAGAGGGAGAAGAAGAGAGAGAGAGAGAAGAGAGAGAGAAGGAAGAGAGAAGAGAGAGAGAAGGAAGAGAGAGAGAGAGAGAAGGAAGAGAGAGAGAAGGAGGAGAAGAGAGAGAGAGAAGAGAGAGAGAGAGAGAGAGAGAGAAGAGAGGAGAGAGAGAAGAGAGAGAGAGAGAGAGAGAGAGAAGAGAGGAGAGAGGAGAAGAGAGAGAAGAGAGAGAGAGAGAGAGAGAAGAGAGA
>JAWQFJ010022632.1:7500-30164 GCA_034096865.1 Theodoxus fluviatilis | reverse complement strand
GTGTGTGTTTGACCCACAGTCTTAGGGTGTGACCCAGTGTGTGTTTGACCCACAGTCTTAGGTGTGTGTTTGACCCACAGTCTTAGGTGTGTGTTTGACCCACAGTCTTAGATGTGTGTTTGACCCACAGTCTTAGGTGTGTGTTTGACCCACAGTCTTAGGTGTGTGTTTGACCCACAGTCTTAGGTGTGTGTTTGACCCACAGTCTTAGGTGTGTGTTTGACCCACAGTCTTAGGTGTGTGTTTGACCCACAGTCTTAGGTGTGTGTTTGACCCACAGTCTTAGTGTGTGTTTGACCCACAGTCTTAGGTGTGTGTTTGACCCACAGTCTTAGGTGTGTGTTTGACCCACAGTCTTAGGTGTGTGTTTGACCCACAGTCTTAAGTGTGTGTTTGACCCACAGTCTTAGGTGTGTGTTTGACCCACAGTCTTAGGTGTGTGTTTGACCCACAGTCTTAGGTGTGTGTTTGACCCACAGTCTTAGGTGTGTGTTTGACCCACATTGTGTTTTACCCATAGTCTTAGGTGTGTGTTTGACCCACAGTCTTAGGTGTGTGTTTGACCCACAGTCTTAGGTGTGTGTTTGACCCACAGTCTTAGATGTGTGTTTGACCCACAGTCTTAGGTGTGTGTTTGACCCACAGTCTTAGATGTGTGTTTGACCCACAGTCTTAGGTGTGTGTTTGACCCACAGTCTTAGGTGTGTGTTTGACCCACAGTCTTAGGTGTGTGTTTGACCCACAGTCTTAGGTGTGTGTTTGACCCACATTGTGTTTGACCCATAGTCTTAAGTGTGTGTTTGACCCACAGTCTTAGGTGTGTGTTTGACCCACAGTCTTAAGTGTGTGTTTGACCCACAGTCTTAGGTGTGTGTTTGACCCACAGTCTTAGGTGTGTGTTTGACCCACAGTCTTAGGTGTGTGTTTGACCCACAGTCTTAGTGTGTGTTTGACCCACAGTCTTAGGTGTGTGTTTGACCCACAGTCTTAGTGTGTGTTTGACCCACAGTCTAAAGTGTGTGTTTGACCCACAGTCTTATGTGTGTTTGACCCACAGTCTTAGAGTGTGTGTTTGACCCACAGTCTTAGGTGTGTGTTTGACCCACAGTCTTAGGTGTGTGTTTGACCCACAGTCTTAGGTGTGTGTTTGACCCACAGTCTTAAGTGTGTGTTTGACCCACAGTCTTAGGTGTGTGTTTGACCCACAGTCTTAGGTGTGTGTTTGACCCACAGTCTTAGATGTGTGTTTGACCCACAGTCTTAGGTGTGTGTTTGACCCACAGTCTTAAGTGTGTGTTTGACAGACAGTCTTAGGTGTGTGTTTGACCCACAGTCTTTAGTGTGTGTTTGACCCACAGTCTTAGGTGTGTGTTTGACCCACAGTCTTAGGTGTGTGTTTGACCCACAGTCTTAGGTGTGTGTTTGACCCACAGTCTTAGGTGTGTGTTTGACCCACAGTCTTAGGTGTGTGTTTGACCCACAGTCTTAGGTGTGTGTTTGACCCACAGTCTTAGGTGTGTGTTTGACCCACAGTCTTAAGTGTGTGTTTGACCCACAGTCTTAGGTGTGTGTTTGACCCACAGTCTTAGGTGTGTGTTTGACCCACAGTCTTAGGTGTGTGTTTGACCCACAGTCTTAGGTGTGTGTTTGACCCACAGTCTTAAGTGTGTGTTTGACCCACAGTCTTAGGTGTGTGTTTGACCCACAGTCTTAGATGTGTGTTTGACCCACAGTCTTAGGTGTGTGTTTGACCCACAGTCTTAGGTGTGTGTTTGACCCACAGTCTTAGATGTGTGTTTGACCCACAGTCTTAGGTGTGTGTTTGACCCACAGTCTTAAGGTGTGTGTTTGACAAGTCCTACAGATTAGTGTGTGTTGACCCACAGTCTTAAGTGTGTGTTGACCCGCAGTCTTCGGTGTGTGTTTGACCCACAGTCTTAAGTGTGTGTTTGACCCACAGTCTTAGAGTGTGTTTGACCCACAGTCTTAAGTGTGTGTTTGACCCGCAGTCTTAGATGTGTGTTTGACCCACAGTCTTAGGTGTGTGTTTGACCAGTCTCACGGGAGTTTTGACCACAGTCTTAGGTGTGTTTGACCCACAGTCTCGAGGTGTGTGTTTGACCCACAGTCTTAGGTGTGTGTTTGACCACAGTCTTAGGTGTGTGTTTGACCCACAGTCTTATGTGTGGTTTTGACCCGCAGTCGTAGGTGTGTGTTGACGCCACAGTCTTAGGTGGTGTGTTTGACCCACAGTCTTAGTGTGTGGTGTTTGACCAACAGTCTTGATGTGTGTTTGACCAACGGGGTGACCCACAGTCTTAGGTGTGGTGTTTGACCCACGGTCTTATGGTGTGTGTTTGACCCACAGTCTTAGATGTGTGTGACCAAGTCTAAGTGTGGTGTTGACCCCGTCTTAATGTGGTGACCCACAGTCTTAGGTGTTGTGTTTGGACCCACAGTCTTAGATGTGTGGTTGACCCACGTCTTAAGTGTGTGTTTGACCCACAGTCTTAGGTGTGTGTTTAAACCACAGTCTTAAGTGTGTGTTTGACTTACAGTCTTAGGTGTGTGTTTGACCCACATTCTTAGATGTTGTGTTTGTACCCACAGTCTTAAGTGGTGGTTGGACCACCGCCTTAGATGTTGTTGTGGACCACCAGTCTAGAGTGTGTGGTTTGACCACAGTCTTAGGTGTGTGTTTGACCCACAGTCTTAGATGTGTGTTTGACCCACAGCCTTAGGTGGTGTTGACCCACAGTCTTAGATGTGTGTTTGACCCACAGTCTTAAGTGTGTGTTTGACCCAGTCTAAGTGGTGTTTGACCCACAGTCTTAGATGTGTGCTTGACCCACGTCTTAGTGTGTGTGTTGACCCGCAGTCGTTAGATGTGTGTTTGACCCACAGCCTTAGGTGTGTGTTTGACCCACAGTCTTAGATGTGTGTTTGACCCACAGTCTTAAGTGTGTGTTTGGACCCACAGTCTTAAGAGTGTGTGTTGTGACCCACAGTCTAGATGTGTGTTTGACCCATCTTAGTGTGTGTTTGACCCACAGTCTTAGATGTGTGTTTGACCCACAGTCTTAGGTGTGTGTTTGACCCACAGTCTTAGATGTGTGTTTGACCCACAGTCTTAAATGTGTGTTTGACCCACAGTATTGAGTGTGTGTTTGACCCGCAGTCTTCGGTGTGTGTTTGACCCACAGTCTTAAGTGTGTGTTTGACCCACAGTCTTAGATGTGTGTTTGACCCACAGTCTTAGGTGTGTGTTTGACCCACAGTCTTAGATGTGTGTTTGACCCACAGTCTTAGATGTGTGTTTGACCCACAGTCTTAGGTGTGTGTTTGACCCACAGTCTTAAATGTGTGTTTGACCCACAGTATTGAGTGTGTGTTTGACCCGCAGTCTTCGGTGTGTGTTTGACCCACAGTCTTAGGTGTGTGTTTGACCCACAGTCTTAGATGTGTGTTTGACCCACAGTCTTAGGTGTGTGTTTGACCCACAGTCTTAGGTGTGTGTTTGACCCACAGTCTTATGTGTGTGTTTGACCCACAGTCTTAGATGTGTGTTTGACCCACAGTCTTAAGTGTGTGTTTGACCCACAGTCTTAGATGTGTGTTTGACCCACAGTCTTAGGTGTGTGTTTGACCCACAGTCTTAGATGTGTGTTTGACCCACAGTCTTAAGTGTGTGTTTGACCCACAGTCTTAGGTGTGTGTTTGACCCACAGTCTTAAGTGTGTGTTTGACCCACAGTCTTAGGTGTGTGTTTGACCCACAGTCTTAGGTGTGTGTTTGACCCACAGTCTTAGGTGTGTGTTTGACCCACAGTCTTAGGTGTGTGTTTGACCCACAGTCTTAAGTGTGTGTTTGACCCACAGTCTTAGTGTGTGTTTGACCCACAGTCTTAGGTGTGTGTTTGACCCACAGTCTTAAGTGTGTGTTTGACCCACAGTCTTAAGTGTGTGTTTGACCCACAGTCTTAGATGTGTGTTTGACCCACAGTCTTAAGTGTGTGTTTGACCCACAGTCTTAAGTGTGTGTTTGACCCACAGTCTTAGATGTGTGTTTGACCCACAGTCTTAGGTGTGTGTTTGACCCACAGTCTTAGGTGTGTGTTTGACCCACAGTCTTAGATGTGTGTTTGACCCACAGTCTTAGGTGTGTGTTTGACCCACAGTCTTAAGTGTGTGTTTGACCCACAGTCTTAGATGTGTGTTTGACCCACAGTCTTAAGTGTGTGTTTGACCCACAGTCTTAGGTGTGTGTTTGACCCACAGTCTTAAGTGTGTGTTTGACCCACAGTCTTAGATGTGTGTTTGACCCACAGTCTTAAGTGTGTGTTTGACCCACAGTCTTAGATGTGTGTTTGACCCACAGTCTTAGGTGTGTGTTTGACCCACAGTCTTAAGTGTGTGTTTGACCCACAGTCTTAGGTGTGTGTTTGACCCACAGTCTTAGGTGTGTGTTTGACCCACAGTCTTAGGTGTGTGTTTGACCCACAGTCTTAGGTGTGTGTTTGACCCACAGTCTTAGGTGTGTGTTTGACCCACAGTCTTAGGTGTGTGTTTGACCCACAGTCTTAGGTGTGTGTTTGACCCACAGTCTTATGTGTGTGTTTGACCCACAGTCTTAGATGTGTGTTTGACCCACAGTCTTAGGTGTGTGTTTGACCCACAGTCTTAGGTGTGTGTTTGACCCACAGTCTTAGGTGTGTGTTTGACCCACAGTCTTAGGTGTGTGTTTGACCCACAGTCTTAGGTGTGTGTTTGACCCACAGTCTTAGGTGTGTGTTTGACCCACAGTCTTAGGTGTGTGTTTGACCCACAGTCTTAGGTGTGTGTTTGACCCACAGTCTTAGTGTGTGTTTGACCCACAGTCTTAGGTGTGTGTTTGACCCACAGTCTTATGTGTGTGTTTGACCCACAGTCTTAGGTGTGTGTTTGACCCACAGTCTTAGGTGTGTGTTTGACCCACAGTCTTAAGTGTGTGTTTGACTTACAGTCTTAGGTGTGTGTTTGACCCACAGTCTTAGGTGTGTGTTTGACCCACAGTCTTAGGTGTGTGTTTGACCCACAGTCTTAGGTGTGTGTTTGACCCACAGTCTTATGTGTGTGTTTGACCCACAGTCTTAGGTGTGTGTTTGACCCACAGTCTTAGGTGTGTGTTTGACCCACAGTCTTAGTGTGTGTTTGACCCACAGTCTTAGGTGTGTGTTTGACCCACAGTCTTAGGTGTGTGTTTGACCCACAGTCTTAGGTGTGTGTTTGACCCACAGTCTTAGGTGTGTGTTTGACCCACAGTCTTAAGTGTGTGTTTGACCCACAGTCTTAAGTGTGTGTTTGACCCACAGTCTTAGGTGTGTGTTTGACCCACAGTCTTAAGTGTGTGTTTGACCCACAGTCTTAGATGTGTGTTTGACCCACAGTCTTATGTGTGTGTTTGACCCACAGTCTTAGGTGTGTGTTTGACCCACAGTCTTAGGTGTGTGTTTGACCCACAGTCTTAGGTGTGTGTTTGACCCACAGTCTTAGGTGTGTGTTTGACCCACAGTCTTAGATGTGTGTTTGACCCACAGTCTTAGATGTGTGTTTGACCCACAGTCTTAAGTGTGTGTTTGACCCACAGTCTTAAGTGTGTGTTTGACCCACAGTCTTAAGTGTGTGTTTGACCCACAGTCTCAAGTGTGTGTTTGACCCACAGTCTTAGGTGTGTGTTTGACCCACAGTCTTAAGTGTGTGTTTGACCCACAGTCTTAGGTGTGTGTTTGACCCACAGTCTTAAGTGTGTGTTTGACCCACAGTCTTAAGTGTGTGTTTGACCCACAGTCTTAAGTGTGTGTTTGACCCACAGTCTTAGGTGTGTGTTTGACCCACAGTCTCAAGTGTGTGTTTGACCCACAGTCTTAAGTGTGTGTTTGACCCACAGTCTTAGATGTGTGCTTGACCCACAGTCTTAGGTGTGTGTTTGACCCACAGTCTTAAGTGTGTGTTTGACCCACAGTCTTAGATGTGTGTTTGACCCACAGTCTTAAGTGTGTGTTTGACCCACAGTCTTAGATGTGTGTTTGACCCACAGTCTTAGATGTGTGTTTGACCCACAGTCTTAGATGTGTGTTTGACCCACAGTCTTAGATGTGTGTTTGACCCACAGTCTTAGATTTGTGTTTGACCCACAGTCTTAGGTGTGCGTTTGACCCACAGTCTTATGTGTGTGTTTGACCCACAGTCTTAGGTGTGCGTTTGACCCACAGTCTCAAGTGTGTGTTTGACCCACAGTCTTAGGTGTGTGTTTGACCCACAGTCTTATGTGTGTGTTTGACCCACAGTCTTAGGTGTGTGTTTGACCCACAGTCTTAAATGTGTGTTTGACCCACAGCCTTAGGTGTGTGTTTGACCCACAGCCTTAAGTGTGTGTTTGACCCACAGTCTTAGGTGTGTGTTTGACCCACAGTCTTAGGTGTGTGTTTGACCCACAGTCTTAGGTGTGTGTTTGACCCACAGTCTTAGGTGTGTGTTTGACCCACAGTCTTAAGTGTGTTTGACCCACAGCCTTAGGTGTGTGTTTGACCCACAGCCTTAAGTGTGTGTTTGACCCACAGTCTTAGGTGTGTGTTTGACCCACAGTCTTAAGTGTGTGTTTGACCCACAGTCTTAGGTGTGTGTTTGACCCACAGTCTTATGTGTGTGTTTGACCCACAGTCTTAGGTGTGTGTTCGACCCACAGTCTTAGGTGTGTGTTTGACCCACAGTCTTAGGTGTGTGTTTGACCCACAGTCTTAGGTGTGTGTTTGACCCACAGTCTTAGGTGTGCGTTTGACCCACAGTCTTAAGTGTGGGTTTGACCCACAGTCTTAGGTGTGTGTTTGACCCACAGTCTTAGATGTGTGTTTGACCCACAGCCTTAGGTGTGTGTTTGATCCACAGTCTTAGGTGTATGTTTAACCCACAGTCTTAAATGTGTGTTTGACCCACAGTCTTAGGTGTGTGTTTGACCCACAGCCTTAGGTGTGTGTTTGACCCACAGCCTTAAGTGTGTGTTTGACCCACAGTCTTAGGTGTGTGTTTGACCCACAGTCTTAGGTGTGTGTTTCACCCACAGTCTTAGGTGTGTGTTTAACCCACAGTCTTAAGTGTGTGTTTGACCCACAGCCTTAAGTGTGTGTTTGACCCACAGTCTTAGGTGTGTGTTTGACCCACAGCCTTAGGTGTGTGTTTGACCCACAGCCTTAGGTGTGTGTTTGACCCACAGTCTTAGGTGTGTGTTTGACCCACAGTCTTAGGTGTGTGTTTGACCCACAGCCTTAGGTGTGTGTTTGACCCACAGCCTTAGGTGTGTGTTTGATCCACAGTCTTAGGTGTGTGTTTGACCCACAGTCTTAGGTGTGTGTTTGACCCACAGTCTTAGGTGTGTGTTTGACCCACATTGTGTTTTACCCATAGTCTTAAGTGTGTGTTTGACCCACAGTCTTAGGTGTGTGTTTGACCCACAGTCTTAGGTGTGTGTTTGACCCACAGTCTTAGGTGTGTGTTTGACCCACTGTCCTAAGTATGTGTTTGACCCACATTGTGTTTGACCCATAGTCTTAAGTGTGTGCTGGACCCACAGTCTTAAGTGTGTGTTTGACCCACAGTCTTAGGTGTGTGTTTGACCCACATTGTGTTTGACCCATAGTCTTAAGTGTGTGCTGGACCCACAGTCTTAGGTGTGTGTTTGACCCACAGTCTTAAGTGTGTGTTTGACCCACAGCCTTAGATGTGTGTTTGACCCACAGTCTTAAGTGTGTGTTTGACCCACAGTCTTAAGTGTGTGTTTGACCCGCAGTCTTAGATGTGTGTTTGACCCACAGTCTTAGGTGTGTGTTTGACCCACAGTCTTAGGTGTGTGTTTGACCCACAGTCTTAGATGTGTGTTTGACCCACAGTCTTAGGTGTGTGTTTGACCCACAGTCTTAAGTGTGTGTTTGACCCACAGTCTTAGATGTGTGTTTGACCCACAGTCTTAAGTGTGTGTTTGACCCGCAGTCTTCGGTGTGTGTTTGACCCACAGTCTTAAGTGTGTGTTTGACCCACAGTCTTAGATGTGTGTTTGACCCACAGTCTTAAGTGTGTGTTTGACCCGCAGTCTTAGATGTGTGTTTGACCCACAGTCTTAGGTGTGTGTTTGACCCACAGTCTCAAGTGTGTGTTTGACCCACAGTCTTAGGTGTGTGTTTGACCCACAGTCTTAGGTGTGTGTTTGACCCACAGTCTTAGGTGTGTGTTTGACCCACAGTCTTAGGTGTGTGTTTGACCCACAGTCTTATGTGTGTGTTTGACCCACAGTCTTAGGTGTGTGTTTGACCCACAGTCTTAGGTGTGTGTTTGACCCACAGTCTTATGTGTGTGTTTGACCCACAGTCTTATGTGTGTGTTTGACCCACAGTCTTAGGTGTGTGTTTGACCCACAGTCTTAGGTGTGTGTTTGACCCACAGTCTTAGGTGTGTGTTTGACCCACAGTCTTAGGTGTGTGTTTGACCCACAGTCTTAGGTGTGTGTTTGACGCACAGTCTTAGGTGTGTGTTTGACCCACAGTCTTAGGTGTGTGTTTGACCCACAGTCTTAGGTGTGTGTTTGACCCACAGTCTTATGTGTGTGTTTGACCCACAGTCTTAGGTGTGTGTTTGACCCACAGTCTTATGTGTGTGTTTGACCCACAGTCTTAGGTGTGTGTTTGACCCACAGTCTTAGGTGTGTGTTTGACCCACAGTCTTAGGTGTGTGTTTGACTCACAGTCTTATGTGTGCGTTTGACCCACGGTCTTAGGTGTGTGTTTGACCCACGGTCTTAGGTGTGTGTTTGACCCACAGTCTTAGGTGTGTGTTTGACTCACAGTCTTATGTGTGCGTTTGACCCACAGTCTTAGGTGTGTGTTTGACCCACAGTCTTAGGTGTGTGTTTGACCCACAGTCTTATGTGTGCGTTTGACCCACAGTCTTAGGTGTGTGTTTGACCCACGGTCTTAGGTGTGTGTTTGACCCACAGTCTTAGGTGTGTGTTTGACCCACAGTCTTAGGTGTGTGTTTGACCCACAGTCTTAAGTGTGGGTTTGACCCACAGTCTTAAGTGTGGGTTTGACCCACAGTCTTAGGTGTGTGTTTGACCCACAGTCTTAAGTGTGTGTTTGACCCACAGTCTTAGATGTGTGTTTGACCCACAGTCTTATGTGTGTGTTTGACCCACAGTCTTAGGTGTGTGTTTGACCCACAGTCTTAGGTGTGTGTTTGACTCACAGTCTTAGGTGTGTGTTTGACCCACAGTCTTAGGTGTGTGTTTGACCCACAGTCTTAGATGTGTGTTTGACCCACAGTCTTAGATTTGTGTTTGACCCACAGTCTTAAGTGTGTGTTTGACCCACAGTCTTAAGTGTGTGTTTGACCCACAGTCTTAAGTGTGTGTTTGACCCACAGTCTCAAGTGTGTGTTTGACCCACAGTCTTAGGTGTGCGTTTGACCCACAGTCTCAAGTGTGTGTTTGACCCACAGTCTTAGGTGTGCGTTTGACCCACA
The DNA here is from genome assembly GCA_034096865.1 of Theodoxus fluviatilis. Taxonomy (NCBI): domain Eukaryota; kingdom Metazoa; phylum Mollusca; class Gastropoda; order Cycloneritida; family Neritidae; genus Theodoxus; species Theodoxus fluviatilis. Next base: position 20,619 of record JAWQFJ010022632.1, on the reverse strand, counting down.
GTCTTAAGTGTGTGTTTGACCCACAGTCTTAAGTGTGTGTTTGACCCACAGTCTTAAGTGTGTGTTTGACCCACAGTCTTAGGTGTGCGTTTGACCCACAGTCTCAAGTGTGTGTTTGACCCACAGTCTCAAGTGTGTGTTTGACCCACAGTCTTAGATTTGTGTTTGACCCACAGTCTTAGGTGTGTGTTTGACCCACAGTCTTAAGTGTGTGTTTGACCCACAGCCTTAGATGTGTGTTTGACCCACAGTCTTAAGTGTGTGTTTGACCCACCGTCTTAGATTTGTGTTTGACCCACAGTCTTAGATGTGTGTTTGACCCACAGTCTTAGATGTGTGTTTGACCCACAGTCTTAGATGTGTGTTTGACCCACAGTCTTAGATTTGTGTTTGACCCACAGTCTTAGGTGTGCGTTTGACCCACAGTCTTATGTGTGTGTTTGACCCACAGTCTTAGGTGTGCGTTTGACCCACAGTCTTATGTGTGTGTTTGACCCACAGTCTTAGGTGTGTGTTTGACCCACAGTCTTATGTGTGTGTTTGACCCACAGTCTTAGGTGTGTGTTTGACCCACAGTCTTAAATGTGTGTTTGACCCACAGCCTTAGGTGTGTGTTTGACCCACAGCCTTAAGTGTGTGTTTGACCCACAGTCTTAGGTGTGTGTTTGACCCACAGTCTTAGGTGTGTGTTTGACCCACAGTCTTAGGTGTGTGTTTGACCCACAGTCTTAGGTGTGTGTTTGACCCACAGTCTTAAATGTGTGTTTGACCCACAGCCTTAGGTGTGTGTTTGACCCACAGCCTTAAGTGTGTGTTTGACCCACAGTCTTAGGTGTGTGTTTGACCCACAGTCTTAAGTGTGTGTTTGACCCACAGTCTTAGGTGTGTGTTTGACCCACAGTCTTATGTGTGTGTTTGACCCACAGTCTTAGGTGTGTGTTCGACCCACAGTCTTAGGTGTGTGTTTGACCCACAGTCTTAGGTGTGTGTTTGACCCACAGTCTTAGGTGTGTGTTTGACCCACAGTCTTAGGTGTGCGTTTGACCCACAGTCTTAAGTGTGGGTTTGACCCACAGTCTTAGGTGTGTGTTTGACCCACAGTCTTAGATGTGTGTTTGACCCACAGCCTTAGGTGTGTGTTTGATCCACAGTCTTAGGTGTATGTTTAACCCACAGTCTTAAATGTGTGTTTGACCCACAGTCTTAGGTGTGTGTTTGACCCACAGCCTTAGGTGTGTGTTTGACCCACAGCCTTAAGTGTGTGTTTGACCCACAGTCTTAGGTGTGTGTTTGACCCACAGTCTTAGGTGTGTGTTTCACCCACAGTCTTAGGTGTGTGTTTAACCCACAGTCTTAAGTGTGTGTTTGACCCACAGCCTTAAGTGTGTGTTTGACCCACAGTCTTAGGTGTGTGTTTGACCCACAGCCTTAGGTGTGTGTTTGACCCACAGCCTTAGGTGTGTGTTTGACCCACAGTCTTAGGTGTGTGTTTGACCCACAGTCTTAGGTGTGTGTTTGACCCACAGCCTTAGGTGTGTGTTTGACCCACAGCCTTAGGTGTGTGTTTGATCCACAGTCTTAGGTGTGTGTTTGACCCACAGTCTTAGGTGTGTGTTTGACCCACAGTCTTAGGTGTGTGTTTGACCCACATTGTGTTTTACCCATAGTCTTAAATGTGTGTTTGACCCACAGTCTTAGGTGTGTGTTTGACCCACAGTCTTAGGTGTGTGTTTGACCCACAGTCGTAGGTGTGTGTTTGACCCACTGTCCTAAGTATGTGTTTGACCCACATTGTGTTTTACCCATAGTCTTAAATGTGTGTTTGACCCACAGTCTTAGGTGTGTGTTTGACCCACTGTCCTAAGTATGTGTTTGACCCACATTGTGTTTTACCCATAGTCTTAAATGTGTGTTTGACCCACAGTCTTAGGTGTGTGTTTGACCCACTGTCCTAAGTATGTGTTTGACCCACATTGTGTTTTACCCATAGTCTTAAATGTGTGTTTGACCCACAGTCTTAAATGTGTGTTTGACCCACAGTCTTAGGTGTGTGTTAAACCCACAGTCTTAGGTGTGTGTTTGACCCACAGCCTTAGGTGTGTGTTTGACCCACAGTCTTAAATGTGTGTTTGACCCACAGTCTTAAGTGTGTGTTTAACCCACGGTCTTAGGTGTGTGTTTGACCCACAGCCTTAGGTGTGTGTTTGACCCACAGTGTTAGATGTGTGCTTGACCCACTGTCTTAGGTGTGTGTTTGACCCACAGTCTTATGTGTGTGTTTGATCCACAGTCTTAAATGTGTGTTTGATCCACAGTCTTAGGTGTGTGTTTGATCCTCAATCTTAAGTGTGTGTTTGACCCACAGTCTTAGGTGTGTGTTTGACCCACAGTCTTAAATGTGTGTTTGATCCACAGTCTTAGATGTGTGTTTGATCCTCAATCTTAAGTGTGTGTTTGACCTGCAGTTTTGAGCGTATCCTTTGCCTGTGGTGCGCATTGCGTTTGGCCCGCAGTGTTCAGTGTGTGTTTTGTCAGTAGTGTTCTGTGTGTGTCTGGTCTGTGGTGTTCTGTGTGTGTTTTGTCAGTAGTGTTCTGTTGCGTCTGGTCTGTGGTGTTCTGTGTACTTTTTGTCAGTAGTGTTCTGTGTGTGTCTGGTCTGTGGTGATCTGTGTGTGTTTGGGCTATGGTGTTCAGTGTGTGTCTGGTTTGTGGTGCTGATTGTGAGTTTGGCCCGCAGTGTTCATTGTGTATGGTCTGTAGTGTTTAGTGTATATTTAGTCACTAGTGTTCAGTGTGTGTTTAGTCAATAGTGTTGTGTGTGTTTGGCTCAGAGTGTTCAGTGAGTATTTAGTAGTAGTGTTCAGTGTTTGGTCAGTAGTGTTCAGTGTGTATTTGGCTCAGCGTGTTTAGCGTGTATTTAGTCAGTAGTGTTCAGTGTGTATTTGTCTCAGAGTGTTCAGTGTGTATTTAGTCAGTAGTGTTTAGTGTGTATTTGGTCAGTAGTGTTCAGTGTGTATTTGGTCAGTAGTGTTCAGTGTGTATTTGGTCAATAGTGTTCAGTGTGTATTTGGTCAGTAGTGTTCAGTGTGTATTTGGTCAGAAGTGTTCAGTGTGTATTTGGCTCAGAGTGTTCAGTGTGTATTTAGTCAGTAGTGTTCAGTGTATACTTAGTTAGCAGTGTTCAGTGTGTGCTTAGCCGGCAGTGTCCAGTGTGTGTTTGGGTGTGGTGTTCATTGTGTGTTTGGGGTGTGGTGTTCAGTGTGTGTTTGGGCTGCGGTGTTCAGTGTGTGTGTTTGGGGTGTGGTGTTCATTGTGTGCTTGAGGTGTGGTGTCCAGTGTATGTTTGGGTGTTCAGTGTGTGTTTGGGGTGTGGTGTTCAGTGTGTGTTTGGGGTGTGGTGTTCAGTGTCTTTTTGGGGTGTGGTGTTCAGTGTGTGTTTGGGGTGAGGTGTTCAGTGTGTGTTTGGCCGGCAGTGTTCAGTGTGTGTTTGAGGTGTGATGTTCATTGTGTGTTTGGGGTGTGGTGTTCAGTATGTGTTTGGGCTGTGGTGTTTAGTATATGTTTGGGCTGTGGTGTTCAGTGTGTGTTTGGCCGGCAGTGTTCAGTGTGTGTTTGGGGTGTGGTGTTCAGTGTGTGTTTGGGCTGTGGTGTTCAGGGTGTGGTTGGCCAGCAGTGTTCAGTGTGTGTTGACCTGTGGCGTTCAGTGCGTATATGATCAGTAGTGTTCAGTGTGTATTTGGCCAGTAGTGTTCAGTGTGTGTTCGGCCAGCAGTGTTCAGTGTGTGTTTGGCCAGCAGTGTTCAGTGTGTGTTTGGCCAGCAGTGTTCAGTGTGTGTTGACCTGTGGCGTTCAGTGTGTATTTGGTCAGTAGTGTTCAGTGTGTATTTGGTCAGTAGTATTCAGTGTGTATTTGGCCAGCAGTGTTCAGTGTGTTTGCCTTCTAATGTTTAGCGTGTGCTTGCCTTGCAATGTTCTGTGTGTATCAGGCCTACAGTGTTCTGTGTGTATCAGGCCTGCAGTGTTCTGTGTGTATCAGGCCTGCAGTGTTCTGTGTGTATCAGACCTGCAGTGTTCTGTGTGTTTGCCTTCTAGCGTTTAGCGTGTGTTTGCCTTGCAATGTTCTGTGTGTATCAGGCCTGCAGTGTTCTGTGTGTATCAGGCCTACAGTGTTCTGTGTGTATCAGGCCTGCAGTGTTCTGTGTGTATCAGACCTGCACTGTTCTGTGTGTTTGCCTTCTAGCGTTTAGCGTGTGCTTGCCTTGCAATGTTCTGTGTGTATCAGGCCTGCAGTATTCTGTGCGTATCAGACCTGCAGTGTCCTGTGTGTATCAGGCCTACAGTGTTCTGTGTGTATCAGACATGCAGTGTTTTGTGTGTATCAGACCTGCAGTGTTCTGTGTGTATCAGACCTCCAGTGTTCTGTGTGTATCAGGCCTGCAGTGTTCTGTGTGTATCAGGCCTGCAGTGTTCTGTGTGTATCAGACCTACAGTGTTCTGTGTGTATCAGGCCTGCAGTGTTCTGTGTGTATCAGGCCTGCAGTGTTCTGTGTGTATCAGGACTGCAGTGTTCTGTGTGTATCAGGCCTGCAGTGTTCTGTGTGTATCAGGCCTGCAGTGTTCTGTGTGTATCAGGCCTACAGTGTTCTGTGTGTATCAGATCTGCAGTGTTCTGTGTGTATCAGACCTGCAGTGTTCTGTGTTTATGAGGCCTGCAGTGTTCTGTGTGTATCAGACCTGCAGTGTTCTGTGTGTATCAGATCTGCAGTGTTCTGTGTGTATCAGACCTGCAGTGTTCTGTGTGTATCAGACCTGCAGTGTTCTGTGTGTATCAGATCTGCAGTGTTCTGTGTGTATCAGACCTGCAGTGTTCTGTGTGTATCAGGCCTGCAGTGTTCTGTGTGTATCAGACCTGCAGTGTTCTGTGTGTATCAGGCCTGCAGTGTTCTGTGTGTATCAAGGTTGAAGTGTTCTGTGCTTGTTTGGCCAGCAATGTTTAGTGTGTTTGCCTTCTAGTATTTAGCGTGCGTTTGCCTTGCAGTGTTCAGTGAGTGAGATCGTGAGACGTCTTTGGTGTGCTGTATTTAGCGAGAAAAACTTTAGTTTTACCGGGAAGTGATTAGCAATGAAATGATTGAATACAATCTTTTGTGTTATGTGTCAGTTGTGTCGTCGGCTCCGACAACCCGTCAAGCTGAGTGTTTTGAATTTTGTCACAAGCAAAAAGCATTAGAGGATGCAACGAAGTCCGCTTATCTGTTATTTATTGCACTTTTTTTCCTTTTAAGCCGCCGCTAATTTCCGTCCCATTCAGTGCAGATTCTGTTGCGTGGCTGAAGGTAAATAAATCGAAGTCAGAACGCTTTTGCACAATTTATGTTCACAAATGCACACACCATCAATAGATATTTTCTATAAATGATTTCTTGAAGTGGGACATGAAATGGCGATAATGCCTTTTACTCGATTCAGAGACAAAATGTCTTCCACGTTTGCAGCAAGGAAATTGCATCTACCTCAACTGAATAACGAACTACATTCCAAACTAACGTAGACCTAGATGACCGTGTCCCGTGTCAAGCGCAGAGCGATGAAAAAAAGGCAGCGCCGTAGCCATGGCTAGGAAAAACAACTGCAAAACGCATTCTGCTTGATGACCGCACTAGTAATGGCAATAAACGATGTTGACTGATTGTGCGCCTAGGGAAAAGCCGGGATGCCTTCCACCCTTCCAACACAGGAGCTTCCCCATGGGCAATTAAAGGAAGGAATAAAGAGGCTGTCGGCAGCCCGTGGAACATGGCGATTTATCGAGGCCGGTCCGATGCAAGGAACAAAGCAGTGATGGGAAGTTTGTGCCAACGCACCCACCGTCGTTCCCACGCGTGGGAGAACGACTCCAGTACGCACCACCGACGCCGTGTTTCCAATAACAACAGCACTACGGCGCGACGCCTACTCCAGTCAGACCGGAAATGACCACTGTTAGATGAAGTGACGGCACATTGCAGCACGGACGTGATGGAAGACCGGGTCTTTGTTGGTGGATTGGGTTCTGCTTCGGGGTTTTCTCCCACAAACACCTTTGCCCCGTGTCCAGACTCGTCTGTGTTGTACTGACGTGGCGCCATCGCAATAGCAAGGTGCACGTGTACACTTGTTTGAAAAAAGTCTCATCAGCTTCACAGAGATATATATATAATATATATATATATATATATATATATATATATAGAGAGAGAGAGAGAGAGAGAGAGAGAGAGAGAGAGAGAGAGAGAGAGAGACAGAGACAGAGACAGACAGAGAGACAGAGAGAGAGACAGACAGACAGAGACAGAGAGGTGGAAGGGGGGGGGGGAGGGAGTTGGAGAGTGAGGACACGAACAGACGCACACGGCAAACAAGCAGACAGACAGGCGTATGGGCAAGCAGGTACATAGTCAACGAGAAAAACAAAAGCCAGAGATAGATATACAGACAGGCAGGCAGGCAGACAGGCAGGCTGACACATAAACACACACACACACACACACACACACACACACACACACAGAGCCAGACACACAAAGACATAGAGAGACACACAGACAGACACGTATACAGATACAAACTCACTCGGGCAGATACAAAGACGGACAGACAGACAGATATACAGACAGATACACAGACAGGCAGACACAAAGACAGACAGATTAACACATGGACAGAGACAAAGACGAACAGACAGACAGATATACAGAGACAAAGACAGACAGAAGACACATAAATAGGTACACAGACAGCCACACAGGCGGAAAGACAGATAAATAGGCAAGTGAACAGTCATTCGTATTCTCTGCGGAGTTATTTTTCCTTTTTCTTAATTGCCGGCCGAAAAAGCCAACCGGAAAAAAAATCTACCATCCTAGCGCATCGTTACATTGGCTCCATCGAACGATAAACATGACATCTTTGATAACATTGTTGTGTCTTTTGTAGTGTCACAGGTAAATGTCACATCAATATATTACTCATCTGGTGTAGTGACACAGGTAAATCATGCACGTTTCAATTAGTCCAACTCGTCTGAACTCCTTTGATCTTCTTTCCTTCCTTGCATTGGTGGTGAATTATTTAGGATAGACCCCATTAGTGCCTCATTTCCGTCGCTGTGTGGAATTGGAGAGAAGGGAAAAGAGTTCAGCCAAGCACGTACAGCTGTCGGCTCAAAAACAGCTCGCTAATCTTGGAGAGGCTTGCGTGTTGCGGTGTTTGTTGGGAAAACACTCCCCGCGTGTGTCCGATCGAAAGCACCCACGCTTGGAGGAGCGCTCTGCATGGAGGCAGAGACACTATAGTAATATAGTATCTCTGGTGGAGGAAGCGACTTGGCACCCACACCTTGCGGAGGGAAACCTCTGGCAGGCGAACTTATTTGACATACACTCGTACCGTCACAAATAAAAGGAGGAAGCAGTCAGAGAGCTTTGGAACAAAGTGCACCTCAAAAGGACGGTTGCCATGACAACTGCGGGGCCCGCACAGCTTGATGTGTTGCGCCTGCTTTGACACTGTGCTCGTATTACTTTGAGGGAAAATGCTAAGTTTTTATATAATGTTCGAGGTCTTCTTTTCTTTTTCAGGCAAGAAGCAAGTATTTCATAAAGACTTTCCAATCCATACAAGCACATTCATACAGGTCCTCACTACCACCCAGTGCTTCCTGACACATAACTCGTTGCTACGCGAGGCGCCGCACTTACTGTTGCGCCAGTGACTGAGAGCGTCGGCCTTCAAGTTCAGCATCGTTCGTCGTGGAGGATTGCATGTAGGCCTACATGTCGACCACTCATCGTAGCAAAGTACAGTCCGCATTTTGATCCAAGTGTAATTCTGTGAAAATGTTAAACTCTAATGGAATCCGTTAACGGTCTATAATTTCTGGATTGAATAGACAATTTCACGTGCCTGATGTGGCAAGAATGAAGAATGCGCGCAGATGGTGTGAGATGGGATGACGATGACGAATTAGTGATAGACTAGCAAATGGCATCCTGAATTTGAAACCGCTATCAACTAAGCGACTGCGGCCACGGACAGGCTCTGCTGATTGAAGAAAGTAGCTGTGACTAGGCTTGTTCAGGAGGCACAGCGCTGCAAAGCGCTGCTCAGCGCTACATGTGATTCACTCCTGAACAGCAATTTTGGGGCGTGATTCACTCAGCGCTGAGCAGCGCTTTGCATCACCGATCCGAGGTGATTCAGACGATTTTGCATCATTTTCAAAATGGCGTCTTCGATCCTGCACTGGCCGTCGATGAATAAAATAACCCTCAGAAACATATTTTTTTTTACTGGAACGGGCTTTACTTGCCCCAAGCGCCCTGTATGCGCGAGTAATGGCAAGTAAGGATGACACAGTAGTGGACTTTATTCATGCAGAATACATTTAAGCGTGCATAAACGATGTCTGTGGCAAAGAAAACACTTTCTTAGCGTCTATCAACACAACATGGGGCGCAGAAGATTTACCTCCCCTTTAACAAGTGAAGCGCTGCACAAAATCTGTAGGTGTTCAGGAGAGGCAGAGAGCGCTCAATTGACAACATGAAGCGCTCATGCAGCGCTTTATACTCCTGAACAAACCTTATAGTCACCGACTGGTTTGGTTATTCATCACACTTCGATTGTGCACGTCTGGCAGCTACGGGTCGGGACACTCCCCGATCAGCATATAAGGGTCTCTGTACATATTACAATCGTAAAATTTATCCTTTATCCATAGCCTATTCTTGATTTTCAGTTGCTATCAAAATAGCTTCATGCTTTACACTCTTTTTTTTACCATCATCGACCGATCATTCCTCAAAAAGGACGAACACATACTCATCTTCTATTTGCATTCCGGTTCTGAACCTACAGATATGGAGGCTCTATTATTTTGTACTTCACCAGTCCGGATGTGACGACAACGCGTTTCCGGCCATAGAAGTCCGTGGTCATGACAACTGAGTCTACATCATGAAGTGCAGACCAAAAGGACTACTATATAACCAGCAGTTTACGAAGGATATAGTGTTTTCTCTAACGTCCAATTAACCCTGTGTCCACTGTCAGAACGAAGCCTATGGGTTAAGCCGTGTTGAAAGGCCTTCCGTTGCATACTTTGCACGCACTGCACACACAGGTGCAAACAGCGCTTCTGTGAGGGCAATGCCAGAATAGACAAAAAGAAAAGCTGGAATATGTTGTTGCCAAGTCACAGGTCGTGTATTGTACACAACGGAGCGACGGTTTTCCGATAAAGATGTTTATACCGCTAAACGCGGCTTCTCAAACGAGACGCTGTCTATTTACACGAGCGAAAAGCACGACATTTGCTCTCTGAGGTATGTGGGCGAAAATAACAACAGCCTCTTGCTCCTAACTGGATTTCACAACGTCCCCAGGAAGAAATGAGCTACCACTGGCCTGAATGCTTGCTAAGTAGCAGAATGAGGTATGTGGGCAAAAATAACAACAGTCTCGTGCTCCTAATTGGATTTCACAACGTCCCCAGGAAGAAATGAGCTACCACTGGCCTGAATGCTTGCTAAGTAGCAGAATGAGGTAAGTGTCAGCTGTAGCCAGTACCAGGGTCTTGATTTAACATCAGCATTGATAACCAGACGCTAAAAAGCGCATACATCCGGATAACGCAGTGAGGGATGTGCTTTAGTTGTCGGGCACATTTCAAGTTCACTGAGCCTATGTTCAGTTTCGTATTTAGTGGGTCTGAATTCCTGACGGCGACCTGATTTGGAACACCGTGATGACACACGTACTGGTTGTCCCCCGATTTTGCTGCCGATCCGGTCAAGAATTGGAACGGTTGATTCATTTGCATACAATCCGGCCCGATTCTTCTCAGTGGCTGCGCTCGATTTGTCCGCCTGAATCCGCCGGCGGGCGAGACGGGGCACCGGCGGGTTTTTTGTTGCGCTCGATTTGTTCAGGTGACGTCACTGGCGGATCACTCGGCGACCGCCGGGTCCGCCCTCAGGTTTTCTGAGGCGAACGAAGATCCAAGATGGCGACGACCAGACTAGGGTTTATGTTTTGTGACGCTTCGTCCGCCTTCGACACTGAAAATATTCGATAATTCGTTCTCCGCTGACTCATGTGTGCCTTAATTTGTCACCTCGCTGCAATCTCCGCTGGATAATTGAAGTAGATTACGATTTTTTTTCTTTATTGTGTGCACGATGTGTGGTTGACGGTGAGAAATCCTGCATTAAGTTCGAATTGAAAATTCGAACTCGCAAAGGGACGTAACTCTACATTATGACCTCCCTTTGCGTAAAGGAAAATCGCTCGAGTGCGTGGTCTTAGTGTATAATTATAGGGTCTTTGACTGCACCTAGGCTCAGGAGTCACTTATCAGGGCACAGGTAGTGGTAATGAAAATGTTCAATTTACACAATAACCTCAAACCTTACCATAAACCAAGAAGACAGCACATTTCCTCATCATCGCTACCGCTGCCTAGTAACTCTTCTAAACACCACAATTGTGCCGCCATGTTGATCAGCCGAAAGCGCTCGATTGGCACGAAAGCTGTCGATTAGCCGATCACGTCACGGGGGACTGCGGTGACGTGGCGGCCGACGGATTCAGGGCCCGTATTCACAACGGCGATTTATCTTTTTAACACTCGATTTATCCCCTAGCCCCGCGTTATCTTGATCGGTTAGATAAGGTACGCTCGTCAGAGGATCCTAGGTTGCGCTTTGCTATATATACTGGTTTCCAGCCAAGGGAGAGCGGAACAGGCAGTTGGAATCGTCTGAGTTTAGAGATAAATCGGAGTTAACATAAATCGCCGATAAATCGCCGTTGTGAATACGGGCCCTGGCGGATAAATCGAGCGCAGCCAGTAGGGCAGGCTCTATTCCCCGACCCGGTCCCTACCGATTCCTATGCCGGGCAACGCGAGAGCATCTGTCCGCGGCTCGACAGTTCTTAATTAGGCGCGAGAACGAGGCTACGCTTCGCACAGAAAACGCTGTATTTGGGGAAACTAGAAACCCATCCAAAGAAAATGTAAGCCATGAACAGCATTAATTTATCAAAGATGTATGTTGAATGCATCAATAGGTCGTGAAAGCTCATACATTTTAAAATTGGAAATGCAGGTCAATGCACCTTCACGCCGGCACGGCTCCACTGCTTATCGTTGTGTGTGGCTGTCAACCCGATTTTTACACGCACGGTCAGGCCGGATCGGGAGCAAAATCGGCTTGAAAAACGGTACGTGTGTAGGCGCCTTGAGTGCCGTGGCACACATCAGGGATTTCGATCCTGATTTTGGTTTCCGCTCGTGTCTGGAAAGTTCCTCGTGGTTGCGTGCTGGAGCGCGTTGCCTACGCTAGGAGCCTTGCAAAATCTTGCGAGGAAAAAGCCGGTGTCAACAAAATGTCAACGTGATGAAAGCAGATACAAAAAGCAGTCCAATGTTTGACACGGGTTGACACCGGCCTATCATTTGCCAGCTAGGTAGGCTCAGCAGCTCGCCCCAGCGGTTCTTTTAACTGTGACGGTGTAGGGGGAAACAACGACCACTAGCAGGACGACATTTTGAGGAAAAAAGTAAAGTCAAAGTACAGCAAATGCAGATAATGTAAGCTTGTATCGTATTTGCTTATTTCATAATCTATACTACACCAAAGCCTTTGGAATGGAAAATGTTTTGTTTCTACTTTTTAAATTGTTTGAATAAGGATATAAACAAAGTTTCAAGGTAATACTCGCAGAAAATTAACTGATGAATGAAGGGCTATCGATATCTATGTGTTTTAAAAAAATTCAAACACGCATTTTCAGTTTGAAGGATAAACCCTTATCTCATGTTATTTTTATTAGTTTGAATTCAGTGCACGCGAAAGAGACACGAAATTTGTCGTCGTCGTCGTCATTGTTGTCGTTGTAAGCGTATAAAACGGCTCAAATAGCATTTGAAAAATGTCAACGTCATTCTCCTACTTACGCCTCCAAATCCTAATCTCGTATGCGATCAAAGTCTTGTCTTGGACCGACTCTGAAAGTCGGGCCATCACGTATGTCGACGCTCAGTTTGCACAAAGACACTATCTAGACAGGGTCGCAAGAAACCCCAGAGGAGCGAGGCAGCAGACGGTCTTTGAAGGAGGAGCTTCCGTCGCCAAGAGTTTCGGCCCTGCCTTCCAGACACTCTCGAGGGTTGGACCACACACGCCCGCGGGTCGGCTGTTTTGGCCAGTGGAAATATGCTATGGGTTCTGTATCGAGGACAGAAAGAAAGTGTCCTGGATAATGTGACGTTGCAATTCCGAGGTGACCCCTGCAGGTCGTTTCTACTTGGTCCCGCATTTGCATGCGTAACAGCACTTTAGACTCACTTACGATATTATTTTCCTGTTACAGGGTCGACGACGAGTAGCAGTGTTTCTGAACCGACGATGACAACATCGCCAGTTTCAAGCACACGGAGTGTCCAGGTGACGTCGACGGCCACTGCACTCACCACGTCATCCCAAAATCAAGTGTCTTCATCGATCCTTTCGTCTCGGTCGTCATCGTCATCGGTTGAAAGCACATCCTCAAGCGAGTTCTCTTCTTCGGCATCCCCAGAATCATCGTCATCAGCGCTGCTTTCGACGACTCCTGTAATGACGTCATCCCAAAATCAAGTGTCTTCATCGATCCTTTCGTCTCGGTCGTTGACGTCATCAGTTGAAAGCACATCCTCAAGCGAGTTCTCTTCTTCGTCATCCCCAGAATTATCGTCATCAGCGCTGCTATTGACGACTCCTGCAATGACGTCATCCCCTCCTGTCACAGTGACAGCGGATGTCTCTACAAAGTCCGCTATTTACTCCTCGTCGTACTCGTCGGAAAAAACGCCGACCCCTACGTTGAACACAGCAACACCGACCCTCGCTACGCAGTCTAGCGCGGAGACCAGCACAAACCAGTTCTCGAGTTCGGTCTCTACGTCATCTGCGTTCGCCCTAACGACCGTCAGTGACGTGTCATCAAGGGTTATGACGTCATCGACAGTCACTACGGCCCCAACTACGTCACCAGTCAGTCAGAGGTGAGAGGAAAAACAGAAGCATGCATGTA
>JAWQFJ010022632.1:0-2500 GCA_034096865.1 Theodoxus fluviatilis | reverse complement strand
CGAAGGCCGCAGTGAAGCATTCCCTTCACCCCCAAGACCCTTCAACTGCACGTGGTGTCCATCAATCAGCAGGAGGAACTGTCCCCAGTCTATAACACAGCGATGCTTCTGCAAAAAGTCGATCCCCAGGATGACGTCATCTTCTACATCGGCGATCACAAAGGGGTGAGAAACAACTAGCTCACCGGCCTTCACCTTCACTGTCACGATGCCGTGCACAGGGATTGGTCTGTGCATGACGTCAGTGAGCACCATCGCCGATTCCTCTCTTCTCTGGAAGGGGTACAGACCAGTCTTTATCACAGAAATGGTCGCTCCTGAGTCGATCAGTGCCTGATGACGGTTGCCGTTGATGTGCACCTCGATCGCCGGTCCTCCTGGGTCTACGCGGACACCCTTCAACCGATGACTGATGCGATGTGGGGCGGTGGAGGCAGAGGACGCCGGGCTATGCCCCTTAAGCCCGGCGCATCCTAGTTTTCCTGGGCTGTGGTGGTCTTCTTCCTTCCCTGTGGACAGCGGCGAGCGATGTGGCCTGTCTTGTCGCAATTATAACATCTGATCTGCCCTTGCTGTCCGTCCTGACGGGAAAAGCGGTTTTGCATCTTCTCCAACAGCTCCGCCATCAGCTGGCGAAACTGGGTCAGAGAGAGAGTGTCGCCGTCACCCTCCGGCTTCTCCTGGCTGCCAATGGCTCTGATCCTGTGAGGGTGAGATGCTCGCTGGGTCGCTTCCTCGCGTTGAGCGATAGCCTCGACACGGAGAGCGGTGTTGACTGCTTCCGCCAAGGTAGAGGGAGCCAACACCTGTACTTGGTGTTTCGCTTCGTCGTCGGCGAGGGCATCTATGAACTTCTCCCGAGCCAAATCGTCGATTGCCTCCCTGTTAAACGCAGGGTGCGCTCGCCTCACCAGCCTCTCGATGTCAGCCGCCAACTCGATGAGTGATTCTCCCTTTTTGCGCTTTCTCGTGTAGAGTGCTGCCTTAGCCTGGTCTGCATTTCGGGAATCTTGAAACCTGTCACGGAGGATCCGAACGAGGGCAGTGTAGTCATTCCTGCCTTCGGGTGGAATGGTTTCCAGGACTGTCAGCGCTTGTCCCGTCAGGCTGGAGATGAGAAAACTCGCTTTCTCCCGCTCTCCCCAACCGTTGATCTGCGCGGTCACCTCGAACTGAATGTGGTAGGCATCCCACGGTGCCTTCCCGTCGTACGTTTGTGGCCGCTGCACTGGACGACCGGCTGGGGGGTATGCCTCTTCCTGGTTTGAGAAGAATGGTGACGCCTCGGCTCGCAGTTGCTTGGAGGCCTGGTGGTTATCTTGGGTATAACGTCTGGCTGGATAAGAGGAGCTTGCTTTTGTTTCTTCTTTCTCTTCCAGCTTTCTCTCCAGTCTGCAGATGACGGTGTCGAGGCGGGTTACTTCCCCTTCGAGGGAGTTGAGGCGCGCTGCTTCCTGTTGGAGATTTGCATCAATGCGGTCTACCTCCTCTCCTAAGCGAAAGCTTACTGCCTCGATTTCCTTCTGAAGTCCCTCTGTCCCGGCTTTGATGTTTTGCAGCAACTCTTCCTGATGCAGGTGATGTTCCCTCTCTTCCGCCTCCTTCTGTTCACGGTATGCAGCTTCTTGCTGGCGACGCTCAGCTTCTTCTTGCTCCTTCCGTTCACGGTAGGCTTTCTCCTCTGCCTCCTTCCGTTCACGGTAGGCTTTCTCCTCTGCCTCCTTCCGTTCACGGTAGGCTTTCTCCTCTGCCTCCTTCCGCTCGCGGTCTGCCTTCTCCTCTGCCTTCTCCCGCTCACGGTCTGCCTTCTCCTCTGCCTCCTTCCGCTCGCGGTCTGCCTTCTCCTCCTTTTGTTGGTCGAGCAGAAGTCTCATCATCATTGCGATGTCTTCCGTCGGTTGCTCTGTCGCCTCCGCGCGTGCGGCAGCTCGAGTCACGCGCTTGTCGCCTTCCATTTCCGTCGTAGACTGTCACTGCTTCAACTGTTCTCCGTCTAGGGAACCAATGTTGCACTCTTCTCTGCAATATCTTGATGTACGGGGGTTCTCCTGGCTTGCGCTAGGAAGTCACAGTGACAGACTCCGGTGATCGTTTCCAACGAACTTTATTCACACACTGATCGACTACAGTGGTGAAAATCAGCCAACAGCAATAATCGTCGCACTACGTCGCAGCTTCACTCTGCTTACAGTACTGCAGAGGCTCGCTAGCACACAGCAGAAACTCGCTCTGTACAGGGTCAAAGCTCTCACCTTTAACTCTGTCGTATCTGCTGCTCTCTTCTCTCACTCGCTTTCGCTCCTTATATACCTTTACACAATTTCTAGAAACTACCAGTGCGATGTCGAACACACTCCCACATTCCTAACTGCGTCGCGACTGACTTATTGTGTCACAACAAGCTAATATTAGCCTAACTCGGTCGCGCGCGGGTCAAGGCCGTGACCTGACTGGTAAACACGCCTGCGACGTCGCCAGCATTTTCTAGAATATTCACAAC
>JAWQFJ010022631.1:0-20445 GCA_034096865.1 Theodoxus fluviatilis | reverse complement strand
GCAGGAGTAGGTACGTAACGAGAAAGTACAAAATATTTCAGGAACAGCGTGGACAAGGAAGGCAGAGCTAGACACAACAGCAGTAGTCTGCATGAAGGCATTACATTAACACAGAAAAGCATGGGCAGCATGTGGAAAGATGCATTGGAGGTGGGGATGAGGTGGAGGTGGTGGTGGGGTAGGGGAAGTCAGCCGAAAGACGCAAGGAGTTGCCATGTGGGAAGGGGGCAACAGAGAGACCACTCACCGAAGCAAACAAAAGTCAATCCAGTTCACAGTTCACCTCCTTGTCTTACTTGCATCAACAATATTGACACCTACTTACATCATCCAGATGGAACCGCGATCGATGACATACATTCAGTGCAAAGACTAGAGAGAAAAAGAAATGGTCGAATAAAAACATTATTTTGTCCTCCTGTCATGTCCGTCTGTGACTTCAGCGATGTTTCTGCCATTGACTGACAGTCATCAGAATCGACCAAGCAGTCATATCGGTTAGAGCACTCTGTTCTCAAAACACCGCCTCGGAGTAGGAACAGGTCTTCGACAGGAGAACAAGCAGCTCTGGGAAGAAATCGAAGTCCAAGTCTGCAGGTTCTGGTGCCCTAGGAGCCCAGAGCCACAAGCTGGCGTGGGTGGAATATTTGTAATCCATCTGGATATATACAAAATATTTCAGAATCTATCCTCTGACAGCTTCGTCGCCATTGTGATGAATACACAACTACCCACTTAGAGAACTTGGGGCTCCGTCATTTACGTGTCAAGAGAACAAGTGCGAACCGAAGCCTTGCCTCGACAATGTGAATTTCAGGGAAGCAGCTCCATGGTAATGAAATTGGACTCGTCAAAGTACATGTACATGTGCACGTCCACCAGAAACGTCTCTCTCTCTCTCTCTCTCTCTCTCTCTCTCTCTCTCTCTCTCTCTCTCTCTCTCTCTCACTCTGACCATTCTTCAAATAAAGTTGTGATGGGGTGGAGGCAAGGCTTCATGGTACAAGGGCTCGGGCATGAGACAAAATCGCTGCTGCTTTCCACAACTTTATTGTTACTCATGGGTATAGGAGCCTCTGGCTGGTCCCTGGCCGGATGGTAATGGCCTAGACCAAACCCAAGACCGTGGTGGCAGTGGTCTCTCCCCCAGATGGGATGGGGTCTCTCCCGATCTGCCGACAGTCCCTCTTTGAAAGAAATGCGCGGACCTCAGGGGAGCCAGGCTTGGGATCGGTGGTTGTGATCTCAGCCTGTCTCTGGGTTGTGTTTTCCTAATGATAGAAAAAGGCTTTTTGCTGCCTTATACTTACTCGAAATTATTCACACCAAGTGTTGCCTCGATAGGCATAACAAAGTCAAACGAATGAATATTGCACCATTGCAATCAGATGTCTTAGTTTAGAGAAAGCATCAAATTTGTCTCTTGTATCTAACAATTTAGGCATAGCGGGCGAGAACGACAGGAGGGAACTGTCCGCGGTCACATGTCAAGTTCAATTAACAAACGATAGGAAAGGCCGCTCTGCGACCCTTCCAGACTGATATGCTACATAGTAGGCTGGTCTTACAACCTATATAATATGGGCATCTGAGACGCAGTAGACATGATAGAGGGAGGATAGACGGGACCCGATGTCTGGGGGGAAAGGGAGGGAAGGAGAAAGAGAGAGAGAGAGAGAGAGAGAGAGAGAGAGAGAGAGAGAGAGAGACAGAGAGAGAGAGACAGAGAGAGACAGAGAGACAGAGAGAGAGAGAGAGAGAGAGAGAGACAGAGACAGAGACAGAGACAGAGAGAGAGCGAGAGAGAGAGAGAGAGAGAGAGAGAGAGAGAGAGAGAGAGAGAGAGAGAGAGAGAGAGAGAGAGAGAGAGAGAGAGTCCATGTAAAGGCTTCGGGCTTCACTTCACCCGTTCACAAAGTTATTTTCTCCCAACCCTATCATAAACCCATTGGTTCTAGAAGAGATTATTCAAAGCGTCATTCAAATGAAAGGCTTTATTATAAATTAATCAATGCTTCCGCAAGTATGTACAATAATTCATGTTATTAAGTTAACGATTGTCAGAATGCTGAACGATGCCTCTGTTCGTCTTCTGAAAGGACGCAGAGAAACATTAGGATCATTTGAGATGTAAATATATGATATCCCAACGCTTGACACTGGAGAATAAAAAATAAGGGTGTCTGAATTACCCACGTGGATCTTTGACGGTGTGTGCGTGTGTGTGTGTGTGTGTGTGTGTGTGTGTGTGTGTGTGTGTGTGTGTGTGCGCGTGGTGTGTTTTGTGCTTCTGAAGACATGACGAAGACCATAGTGGAACGTCAAAGGTAATCTTGGCAACAATGTTGAATTAATCATGTGCGTTCATGGAGAGTAAATTCGAAATTGACTGCTTCTAGTGCGTCTGGTGATGCCTGATGATGTCAGTTTTGCCATGAAAGTGTCTGATTCAAGTGAAGCACACACATGGTGCCAGGGTGGACTGCCTGGCTTGTTACAGTTCCTCTCAAGGCACTGAGCATCTGCTGTACCAGTCTGCTCAGTCGCTGCGTTCTTTCTGTCAATTCTACTTTGTTAAGGGACGACCAAAGGCTGCACTCTTCCATAAAACTTATCATTGTGTCCATGGAGAAAAGGCGTAGAAAGCCACTGTTACCACAGCGTGGGTGTGTAGACATGCTCGCAATTTTCTACTTGGCATCAAGCTGATTCATCATTGCACCAGAGGAGAAAAAACAGGCCCGGAATAACTCGAGCGACCTGCAAGTTTAGACAGACAATCAACATGCACTCGCCCGTGCAACGGCCTACTTGGCTCTGGACAATAACAGTGCCCCAATAAAAATCCCATTTCACACAGTCGATGTCCCGACTCAGCCAGTGAAACAGAGGAAGCTGTCGGGCAAGAAAACACCTCCCGCGCTTCCTGTCTTCCAAACTCGCATCGAGGAAGCCTGGGATGATCGGGAAACAGTCCTGCACAACGAGGCGGCCATGTTTACTTGATCAATCCAATTCTCAGGGCTGCTGACGCTTATTGTGGTCTTTACAGCGGCATTGTGGAAGTGTTTATCCCCGCCTACTGCAGCTACTACTTCATACGCAGCCTCCTTTCGCACCTGAGTGAGGCACATCGATCGGTGCGGAGATCAAAGACTCGCCGACTGTAGTATTGCGCGCCGTTTCCTCTTTGATGTCGCGCCGCTAGAGATTCGTACGTTTGCTGGCCAGGTCTAGAGATCGAAGCCAACCCAAAGAACACACGCGCAACCGACGTGCCTCGTTGGTGAGAGCAGCCGGCTTTGATTTCGAGAGTGCTGGCGACGACTTGACGTTTTTACCTGTGCCTCATGGCAGAAGATAAGCGTCCCTCACTTGCTCGAGATGAATGCAGATTTGCAGGAAAGACCACTTGGTGCAAGGAGTTTTTTCCGCGTGCAGAGTCGATTCTTCTGTACCGATTCCATTGTCGATTCAAGATTCACAGCGTTCACTGTGACTGTTATCATGTGTCAAATCGCCCGAGGGCAAGCCCAAGATGGGAATGCCTGCTAATGTAGCTGAAGCGTTCCCTACAGCAGAAGACTCGCTCTATTCTAGCAGCTAAATTTGCACATCTTACGACAGCAAAATTATGACTTGAAAGGGAATATCCGTAAAATAGCCTGCCCTGTCGTAGTGGTTGACTCGACAGCTCGAGGAATGGCTGGGGACGCATCTTGGAACTTTGCAGTGTTCTGTTGGCATCGTCCCTGTGTAGGTTCTCTCGTCTTGGACAACTCTTTCATCTCCTTTCCACAAGCCTTTGAGCTGTATCCCTTGCAACTTCACTTTTTAGAAACGTGTACATAGAATTAGATGTCGTAGACGTCATGGGAAATGGTGAGAGAGATGAGATCTGAAAGGGGGGATGGGGAGGGAGAGGGGAGTTGGAGGGGGGGGGGGGAAGAGGAAGGGGGAGGAGGAAAGGGGAAGGGGGAAGGGGAAGGGGGATGGGGAAGGGAAACAGGATCAGGAGGTACTGGGAGAAGAGCGTTATCTTGTTTTATTTTTGTATCATTGTATTCATATTAGTAATATTGGTGTCCACTTGCTCTAACATGTGTCCAATATTCCATTTCTGACAGCAATTCTTTCTTCAATTCTATATGTACCCAACTCTATTCTTGCCCTCTCCTCTTCTCTTTATCTCCCTCTCCGCTCGTTTTCCCTCCCCGCCTTCACCCCTCCTTTTCCTTCTTCGTTCTCTTTCCCCCTCATCCTCCCCCATCCCTCCCGCACTGTTCTCATGCTTCAAATCCCGTGTATTCCAGCTATGAAGGTACTCTGATGACGTCGAAGGCTGAAATAGGTCAAGGGCACATTGGATAAATAATTGCCGGGGTTTGTGCTTGACTTGAGGGTTACTGTGGCGAGATCACCACCACCACCCTCCCCTCCCTCTGTATTTACTAACCTGTGGTATGTAAGTTAGTGTGGCCGCCAGCCGTGATAAAAATAGTAACGGTAGTGTGTTGTGGCTCGCCAGCCGTAGTTTCACTGTGTGTTCAAGGGTTGAGTTAATTAAGAATAGACCCACCGCGTCTCTCTACGTGGTTCATAGGAGGCGAGTGACTAGAGACACCCTGACTGGCCTTACATTCGCTCTGAACTGTTCTAGTGATTTGTGTGCTCAATGGCGGTGCATGGCCTAGAGAGGTTGATGGGTCGTGGAACGCCATCCATCTATCATTCGTCACAAAACTTGATACAACCTCTGGGGTAGTGCGGAGCGGGGACGTGTGATTGGCTGCACTTCCAAAACGTGAATGGAGAGTTCCGGAGATAGACCTTGGCTTTATACGGGGACCATGTGATTAGACAGCGAGGTAAAGTGGGCGTGGCCCGAGTGTTTCCATTGGATGGGAGAGCACGAGAATCTGAGGCGTCCGCGTTCAGGTATATAATCCCCTGGCCGCCAGTGGCAGGGGCGCGAAATTCAGGTAGGAACCTTTGTGTAAGCGGATTTAGCGTGAACACGAATTGGCCACCTCGCTATTATCATTACTAACAATCAATTAATTATCCATGTTTATTGTTGCTAGGTGGAATTAAAGTTATATTGACCTTTGTCCTCACCATTTCTCTGTCGTGTTCCATCTTTGATAGAGTGACTGTGTGAGATAGTGTTACTAGTTTGACTGTGTGAGGGCACATTCCCCTAGACCTTCATTCGGAAACGAGCCAAGTCGAACTTCGTAACAGTTACGATCTGGCACCAAATCTTCCACAAACAAGAGACATCATTGTAGTCAAGGAGACCCCACCACGCTTTGCGTTTTCAAGAGAAAATGCTTGGCATAGCCAAGTGAACCCATCACAATATTTCTGCGCATGCACTGGAAGGAGAGGACAAGAGAGGTCAAACTATTGATGAGGCGGGCTTCTGAGTTCCGCACTCATACATTGCTTTTAGTTTTAGCCAATAAAATGAACTAAACTGTGTAGAGTCAGACCTGGCTAGCAGAACATGCTGCCATTATTTGTCATACAGGCCTGGCTAGCAGAACATGCTGCCATTATTTGTCATACAGGCCATGGAGAAGAAATCTTGGCTTCCTTGGCGGAGGTTTGCGCTCAGAGTGCTCGCGAGTAGTTGAGGTGAAAAAAGTTTGAGAAATCCGTCTCATTACCAGTCGAAATCTATGTAAGTTTTCATTTCTCATTAAGGCTTCGTACATCGTAGCGACGACATGGTAGTGGATTTTTTCTGGCTAAGATCGTTATCGTGGTTTGCACACGTTAAATACATATCAGGCCTCTCGAGTAGAGACACATCATCAATCTGTCGAGAGACAGCCAGTGCACAAAGGGTGGAATCAAAACTGGTGTAAATAAAACCATCACAAAAGCATGACAAACGTGTTCTAAATGATATGCCTGTTCCGAATGATGATAGGTCTAGATTAAATTAATGTTTGTTTTACTGCATACTTCGGAGATGATTGTTGCGTCAGGGTGGGTTTTCTTTTTCGTCTTCTTAAGATTTCAGGGCTGAGATTGATGCAAATTCAATTAGTCAAGAAACGGAAAATGTCCAACCATACATTCAACGTTGTGACATGGATGATATTAGTATGAAATATGATGCCATCAAGATCTGTTTCGCAACTGCCTTTACCTGTTTCACCCTTTATCCCATCCGTCTGAGAAGGCTTGCATTTTACACAAGAAACAAGCATCGCTAAATCTGTGTACACATTCACTGGTGTCTGAGGCAAGCATAATCTGCGCAAAATGTCAGCATGAGAAGCTTCAAGCCTTGGAGCCTTTACTTCATATGATGTGCTCCGCAAAACTGTACATGTGGTCCACCCTCTTCACAAAAGACATTTTTGCAAGACTCCGACATGTGTTCAATGCCTGTCTGGCTTCCGAGTAGAGTCATCGCTTGGTCTGCTTGGAATGTGTCCATCCGTCCTTTCGTCTGTGCTTAAGTTTCGTTTGTTTACTTGTCTGTGTGTCTGTGTATCTCTCCGTCTGTGTGTCTCTCTGTCCCCCAAAACTAACATTATGCATTAAAGCCGAATGCAATTCAGTCGGCAAAATGTTTGCTCTCAAACCCCCCAGAAGAACATTTAAAATGAATGGATGAATGGATGGATAAATGGATAGGTGGATGGATGGATGGGTGGATGGATGGATAGATGGAGTTTTACGACATATCAGCCTGTGTAGATTATGTAAGGCCATTGGGCACAAACATCACTAGGACAGTTTAGAGTAAGCGCAAATCAGGTCACGATGTCCTTAGTATTCGCCTTTTACGAATCGCTTAGGGAGACTCGGTGGGTCTACTCTGACCCCCAACCCTCAAGGGGCCCAACATGACTAGATTGTTCATACCTTTCAGTACATTCACACTCAAAAGTCGTGGCGTCCAGAAAAGTATTTTCTTTACACAGTGTTTTCTCTACCTAGCGAACCTGCTCGAGGATCCAGCTTGTCCATCAAGGAGGTCGTGTGAACGGAAAAAGACTGACAGACGCCCCACCGCAACCTGTCCAGGTTTGTTGTGTCCACTGGAGTCAGACAGCGTCCGTGTGCCGTGTACAGACAGCGCCCGTGTGCCGTGTACAGACAGCGCCCGTGTGCCGTGTACAAGCAGCCCCGAGGCAGCAGGCGCGCAGACGGTTTGTGCGGAGGACTCGCCACCCTGGTTGGAATGCAGCATGGCCGCTGTGCCCCGGGACAGACCTGAGCTCTGGACAAAGGCTCTTGACTGCAGACGCTGACTACACTGGACATTCAGCGTCCATCGTCCAACTGTCCATGTCTGCAAGACTACGTCTATGACTGACTGAGGACTCTGTCCGAAGTATCTCGTCCCTAAGTCAACGCAAAATTATTTCATTTCCCAGTGATAATGTGACTCTTTTAATCATCTACGTGCTGGTATCAAATGGAATGTTCTAGTTCATGCCTCTCTCCGCGAACAACTGATTTTTGCCCAGGCTTGATACATGTGTGTACCTTATCATGATCGTTTTGTATCAGTCGCAGATGTACAGTATGTTTGTTCACTGATGCAGCGATCCCTTTGTGATAAAGATGTAGATTAATGCTTGTTGGAAAATATTGCCATGAGTAATTCATCGTACGTCATTGTCACAGTTTTATTGCATTGTCATCCTCTAATCAGTCGTTTGAAATCTCTTAAAGGTGGTGGCCTCCACGTCTAAGATTCATTGATTCTTTTGTGTTTCTTTTGGGTCCAGTGCCAACGCCGATGATGGAGGCGGCGATAACGATGAGAGCGATGACGACACGACAATGACGAGGAGCTAGGGACGTGCGTGTCGCATTCAATCAGGAAAGACCAGTTCATTTCAAAGGCCTCACGGAAGAGCGAAGCGACAAGAATAATAATTTTCTTTTCGGGTCCCTCGAGGGAAACCAGTATTTTGTCCCGTAATTTGCCCCGGTCTTGACAACCTCTGCGATCGAGCTTCGGTGATTTTTCAATCTTCCTATCCCCACTCCGCTACTCCATGCAAACCTCCTAAAAAATGAAAGAGCTGATGGGGGTAGGGGGTGAGGGGTGGGGGGTGGGGGATGAAGAGGTGAAGGGGGAGGGCGTTACAGAGGCTGATGGTGCAGATGAGGACGTGATCGTCTCTGCCAGCACGGCGAGTGGCGAGAGGAGGTCAAATCAGGGTTAACAAACGAAGACAAAATGGGCCATTACTGGCACCGAGACCCCTGGAGTGAGCAAACTCCAACATGGCGGCAAGACCGGTTCCCAGACGGACAAACGCTGGCAGACTTTGGGCTTCTCCCTTTGGGGATTTCCTGCGCCCATACCGTCCTCGGAAAGCGGAGGGTCGAAGGGGGCCAGGCGTGCCAAATGGGAGGGATGTTGGGATGGTCGGGATAGAGGAGGGGGGTCCTTGTAAACCGAGGAGGAATAACACAAGATTACATGCCTGAGCGAAGGCCCTTGTAGCGCTGTCTCGGGTCTGATAGTATCTCCTTTCCCTCCCCCGCTCCCTATCTGCTGGAGAGACCACAGGGGACAGCTAGTCTGGGCATCGTCTGGAGGAGATGGGTTTAATCATGGCAGGGGGCCAGGCATGCTTTCAAAACGCTACTCCTATGATGGAATGTCAACAACGAGCCCACTCTCCTTCAACGAACATCCAGGACACATGCCGTGGAGCCCGGGATGACCCTGGTTGGCGCTCTGTTGGGCTGTTCCTCTCTGTCAAAAGACTGTTTCCTGTGTCTTTCTCCCCCGTGAACAGGTACACGACACAGTGATCTCGCCACTCTGAGAGAGAACACGATTGATATGCGCTCAGGCGTAGAAAAGATTATCGGAAGGAGTACACAGGAGAGAGAGAGAGAGAGAGAGAGAGAGAGAGAGAGGGGGGGGGGAGAGGTTTGGCGGGGGACCAATACGTATAAATTGCAGATCATTTACAGAAAATTCCAAACCAGATAATATATTTCCAACGATCTATTATTTCATGGTGGTATGCCAACAAACTCTATATACATATGCTTACAATGCAGAAAGCTGCAAGGTTACATAGTCATGTCTACAGCGAAACAACAAAAACTTCGAAAACGGAGGAGGGCTGAAAGATTCTCCCCACGTTTCTATTATAATTATAATAATACTAGTTTATTTATATGCACATACCTTCCTATTAGCAGACAAAGATCTTCCTTTTCTTAAGCATATGGTTTGTCTTCCAGAGATCGTTGACACCCCATACTTGTTCACCAACTTTTTCTTCAACCCAATCGCGAAGCAGAGACAAAAACCCACACAGACATAAAACACAAATAGGTTGTCAGCAAGGGATTATAAACATGCTCGCCATTGAAATTCACGACCTCGAGGAGTGCCGCGAACGTGCAAGGCAATCTTGTGATGGACAAGTCTTTTTACGCATGGCTGGGTGGCCAAGTGCAACGCCACCAGGAGCAAACAAAGGCAGGAAGCCTGCACAAAAAACCGCAGCCCTCCACGTCCGGGCGTCTATTCTTCCCCGAAGGCTGAGGCAGCTGCACGCAGAGATCAGGGAGCGAGTGAGAAGAAGCCGTCTTCCTGCCGACAACGGCGCTTTTCAATGACGATCGACATCGCAGAGTGGGTCCTAGGCATTCTGGCAGTCCTCACCTATCGACAGTCCCCGTCCCTGGAACCCTTGGACTGCAATTAGCGGAGCGAGATTCTCAGTGAACGCTACAGATGTCAGCGATGACACAATCCGCTCCACTTCCACATCGATCCCGGCGAGAGGAAAGACTGGGGAGAAACGACCATCCGCAAAAGACGAGAAATTGCGAAAAGAAAAAAAGAGGAAACGAGAACGGGGTTTCCTTCTTCGAGAGTTCCTTTGAGTCTCTCTCCTGTCGCTCTCTAAGGAAGCGTGGGCATCTGCGTTGAATTTTCAGTGCCGGCAGAAAAGCATGGTTTGCCAAATGTTTGCTTCGACGATGGTTGAAAGTGATTATGAAACTTTTCATATTTGCAAGATAATCAAAAATGCCATGAGTGAAAAGAAAAACTGTCTGATTTCTGTCACAGTATGTACAATTCCTTTTGTGCGTCTTTTGAACTGCTTATAAAAGCTCCTAAGGAGACACACATGATGAAGATTATACTCGCTTTTAAGACAGCTCTTTTCAGAGTCTTATCAATAGATTTGTGTAATTGTGATATTTGAGAAAATAAAACTGCTCATAGTTCAACTCAGACTTCGACACACCAAAAAGATAGCCAATCTTGCCCCCTGCTCTGAACACATGACCCCCCACCCCCACCCTCCAAAAAAAAGAAAGAAAAGAAGAAGAAGAAAGAAAAGAAGAAGAAGAAAGAAACCAAAATGTCATTTTCACACCAAAGAGTATTCAATATGCTCTCACAAAATGGAAAAGATAAAATCGTCATTAAAATCCGTGTGCAATACTTAGATCGGATAGGCCTATGCAAGACAATGAGTTCTTGATGGATGGCCATCCTCGAGCCTGCCGCAACTGAACTTCTTGTATGCATTGGGCACTAAGACGAGAACTTCAGTGGCAGGCCACTTTAACTGAAGCACCTTGGGCAATTGCGGAGCGGAGGACAAGTTCATACCAGATCAGCAGCCCCATACATCTAAGAGTACTCACAGAAAATTTCCCAAAGATCGGCAAACAGCATCGGGCGCTTTTGAAGTGCCCTTGCAATCGATAACCCGGCAAAGTATGACATATTGGTGACCAGCTCGCTTTGTCTGGCGGCGTCGAAGACACGGCTCTGGCAGAGCGGGGAGACAAAGATCCTCACAGCCACCACGGCCGCTCGAGCTGAACTGAGCACCTCGCTTTTCTCTTGGCACCTTGCTCTCCCTCGGGCGATGCTACCACACCGACAACCCCGGTTTGTCTCCCAGAGTTCTGCCGATGCTACGCCGTTTGAAAATATCCCGGCACACAAAGCACGACGCTGGGAAGATGGATACTGCCCAAGGTTACAATTGTCCTCGGTGACGGGCCGCGCTTTGAAGGAGAAGGTGTGTCCGCTGCCTCTAATGCAGTGGAGCCACTGATTGATCAGCCTTTGCACCAGGCCACTCCGACACGACTGCTGAAGCTCGTGAAGAGTGCGTTCAGCACGGAGGTCAGCATGTGGTACGTGTGCTCTAGGAGATGACAACTTCCAGCAACATGACTGAGGCAGTTCATTGGACAAACATACAGTTGACGTGATGACCTTTCCATTTTCAAATTAGACGAACGCATTAGAAGGCATCTATAATATCCTAATGGATGGAGATTGGAATTTCGATGGTGATCAGAACATAACAACGCCTGCTGTAAATGTAACGACCAATTCGGAAATGGTAGACCTTGAAACATTGATGACAGATGAATCAGCTGGCTGCTGTTCTCGTGTAGTCTTTTATTTTATCTCACGGCAATGGCGATATCTGATAGTATCTCAGTTTGCTCAACATATTTTGCCCCTCCATTTTTCTCCACTACAAATGGCTCTCAGATGCAGTGCTGATGTCCAGCACCACGAAGTCAATACACCGAAGGGATACGGCCTATCGCTGTGGGCAATACCTTCCGCCGGTTGGCCGTGAAGGTGGTGTGCCGACCGATAGTGCGCCGTCTCAGTGAGGAGTTCAAGCCGGTCCAACTGGGTGTCGGGGTGAGGGGCGGATGCGAGGGCGCGGCTCATGCAGTCCGCAGGTTCGTGGAGCGGCACGGGGACGCCGGCCCGGCAGTCCACGTGAAGCTCGACATGAGAAACGCATTCAACAGCGTCCGCAGAGATCGTCTTCTTGAAGCTTGCTTAAAACGGGCACCGGAAGCCTCTCCGCTCGTGCACCTGGCCTATCATCGCCCCTCTACCGTTCTTGCCTACGGCAAGGTGATCGAGTCGGCTACAATCGTTCAACAGGGAGACCCCTTGGGACCTGTTCTGTTTGCCGCTACAGTCGACAAAGTCGCCCGTGGTCTCATGTCCGATTTGAATGTGTGGTATCTGGACGACGCCACGATTGGTGGAAACCTTGCCTCCGTTCTGCATGACGTCGAGACCGCCGTCCGCAGACTGAGCTCCCTCGGCCTGGAGATCAACCCGGCTAAGTCGGAAATCGTCAATGTTGGTTTCCTCGCGGAGCAATTCGCTGCTCACTTGGCCAATTTTATACCTGTCCTGCCTGGTGTCCGTGTGCCGGAGCTGGACCATCTGGAACTGCTGGGCTCACCAATCTGTGCGATCGCGACGTCGGCTACAGTAGCAAAAAAGACAGATGAGCTGCGCTCCATGACGACCCGTCTCGAATACCTCGATTTGCATCTAGCTGCCCTGTTCCTTATCAGGTATTGCTTTGCGGCGCCGAAGCTCCTTTTCACACTCCGCAGCTGCCGAGCGTACGCTGCCGAGGCAGAGCTCCTCGAGTTTGACAGCGTCCTGAAAGAAGCAGCCGAACGCGTCCTCAACATCGCTTTCGATGACGCGGGCTGGCGACAGGCGACGCTACCAGTGGCTGAGGGGGGCATAGGCCTTAGGACCGCCAGCGACTTGGCACTCCCTGCCTTTCTGCTCCAGCAAGCGGCTCATCAAAGCCATCCTCGGCCAAAACACGGCCGACGATTTAACTCCAGTGGACGCAGAGGACGCTCTTGACCGTTGGAGACAGAAGGGGCTCCCAGATGCTGAGATTCCGGAATCCCAGGACAGTTGGGACCGCACTACCAGTCGGGCTGTCGCGAACGAGCTCAGACTCCATCTTAACCAGCATCGTTTGGTTTGTTTGAACTCGGCCGCACAACCTAACAGCGGTTGCTGGTTACACGCCATTCCCGCCACTTCTCTCGGCACCCTTCTAGACGACGACAGGATCGCTGTCTCTCTCCGCCTCGGCCAGCAGATGTGCCAGAGCCACCCCTGTCGATGCGGCAAGACGGTCGACATCTACGGCTTGCACCCGCTTTCATGCCGCTACAGTGCTGGGAGATTCCCACGCCACGCCGTCTCAACAACGCCATCAAACGGTCGCTCGACTCCGCAGGCCTGTATTTCGTTTTGGAACCGGTTGGCCTCGACAGAAGAGACGGACGGCGCCTCGACGGCGTGACTGTATTCCCATTCAAGAACGGTAAGTCACTTGTTTGGGACGCCACCTGCTCTGACTCTTTTGCGCCTCTTCAATGACAGACTCCGCCATCGACCCAGGCCACGCCTAGCTGCCGGTCTGCCGAAGGTTCGAAAAGGAGGAAATACCTAGTCCCGTTCGCTGTCGAGACGACTGGAGTGGTCGGACCGGCAGCAACGGAACTTATCCGAGAGATCGGCCAGCGGATTGCACTGTCGACAGATGACCCACGCCAGACACAGTTCCCGTTTCAGAGAATCTCGCTGGCAATCGCGAGGGGCAACGCATTCGCGGTCACGTCGTCGGCCAAGCGTGAGGCTACCAGTGACCCAAAGCCGATGTGTTTCCCTTGTCTCTGACCCTGGCGGTTGTGTTTTCCATGGGTTTGCCATCAGTGGTGTGGTCATGCTCCTCCCTCTCAAGTTGGGGTTGCAGGAAAATAGATGTAGATGCA
Source organism: Theodoxus fluviatilis (assembly GCA_034096865.1). Classification (NCBI taxonomy): domain Eukaryota; kingdom Metazoa; phylum Mollusca; class Gastropoda; order Cycloneritida; family Neritidae; genus Theodoxus; species Theodoxus fluviatilis. The sequence continues at coordinate 6,846 of JAWQFJ010022631.1, read as the reverse complement.
GCTTTTCATGGATATATTCTCAATGTTATCCACACTTGCCATAGAGAACTGCTGGCCCCATTCTAAACATTGACGCGCGAGTATGAAAAAAAGACCTTCATACTGCATACTCATACGGCGTCTCGCGGCCGGCGGCACGTGATGACGTATAACAGATTTCCTGTGGCTGTGGAGCGCAGTCGAGTTTAATGCACTGTGGCTGTGTTTCGATGACCATCATTTGCTGTGTGTTACATCGATTTTTGCAATGACATTGAAGTATGCAATAAAGCAATTATTATTACAATGTTTTTATGTTGAGGGCCACTAAAAGATGGACATTTATTGTGAAGATGTTAACCTTCATTGTCATTAGATAAAGTAATTAAATTGAATTGAATTGGTGGGGGGGGGGGGGGGTTATACAGAAGTTTTTAGAATGCAACTGGATCTCCTCGATAGTTCTAGTTATAATAAGTCTGTACCCGTACAGCTAACTTACCAACACGCCTCCCTCTTTCTCCCTCTCTGCCCCTCCCACCAACCCACCCCCGCCTCCCCTCCCCGCCCCCCTTCTCCCCGTCTCCCCCTCCCCGCCCCCCCCCCTCCCCTCCTGGTCATCTCCACCCTTCCTCCGTTTCACGTAACCTGACTTTCACATCCACGTGTGACCTTGATTATCTTGATTTTCTTCTCATCAAAGTGAAATATGTCCACTTTTCCATGCTCCCAACCTCCAACATTTCACAGTTTCACTTTCTCTCGCCTACATTGGTAATAAAGTTGAGTATGTTGTCCTTTTTTGTGGTTTAAATCCTGAGGAAGGTTGTAGTACTTGAAACATTGACCTTCTGTTTTGTGATGTATTGTCTTTCAGAGCTCGGACCAGTACATTGGTTTCTTTTTGTATTATGACAGTATTCTTTATTATGATTCCTGATCTACACCGTGTTCACACATGTCCCTACGCTGAAAAATGATTTTAAATCCAGTGGATCGGGGGTAAGAATAGATCCACCGCGCCTCCCTACGCGATTCGTACGAGGCAAATTACTAGGGACATCGTGACTTGATTTGCGCTTACCGTACACTATTCTCGTGATTTTCGTGCTCAATGGCCTTTCATAACCTACAAAGGCTGATAGGTCGTAAAACTCACTCCATCCATTCATCCATCCTTGAACTACGAAGTCACTATGCAGTTTAGCCGGCGCTGAAAAAGCTGACAGCGACACATCTTGATGAAGTTGTTTCGAGATTTTGCTGTCACAACGTTAAGCTTCTGCTCTACCATAATCTATGAGAGGACATTCATGCAAGTTTCAGCTATTACAAAGGCTTAGACCCGCTGTCATGCATGAATACCTGCGTTGATGCACTTAAATAGTTATGCGCAGGGACATTTCATGCCGTCACGTCATGTTTGTCAAAGAGAGAGAGAGAGAGAGAGAGAGAGAGAGAGAGAGAGAGAGAGAGAGAGAGAGGGGGGGGGGGGGAGGGAGAGAGAGATTCTTTATCAAGAATGAAATTTTAGGCATTTCTGCCTATCTTACAAATTGTTCTTGCTCATATAAAAATGAATATCACGGACAGACGAAAAAATACACAGCAGATTATCTATGTACAACAATTGGTAAGGTATACATGTGTGAACAATATGATCAACAATGACAAAGACTTTAGTAGATGCCGTTGACAAATGTCAGCTCAGTGAGTCTTCAAGTTTAAGCAAATGCATGTCATATATACAGGCGACATTGTACTCAGAGTATAGTGGTGAGACTTTCTGAATAGATAATCACGTAGGGATGTTTTAAAAGCTTCATGGAAGTATTGTTCCTTAGGTGCAATGGGAGTGTATTCCATATCTTAACACCTGCGTATGTAAAACTGCCTTTATAAATGTCTACTCTAGGTTGTGGTAGAATAAAGGTGTTCGAGACAGTAAATGGCTCCTTTGGGGACGATTGAAGAGATAAGTAACATACTTCGATGCTCTTGAATGAGCAATTTTGTGCATAAGGATGCATTTATTGAGGACGAGGTGTTTTTGGAAGGGCAGTAAGCCAAGATTTATGATCTTTTCATCCGTAGACAATGTTGAGTAGGAACTAATAAGCTTGGCAGCAGTCTGGCGATTTAATATTGTTTAAGTGCACTGCCATGGAACCATCCCATACAACAGATGCAAAATTGATATGGAAATTAATGTATGCGCGAAAAAACATTGCGTTTGGATTGGTGTTGACAAAATGTTTCATTCTGGAGAGCGGGAAGATGTTCTTAGCAATAGTTTAGCATAAGGAATGTATTGTTCCAAAGTTATCTGTTCATCAACAAGTATGCCTATTACTCTGTGTTCTGAGACTTGTTTATTGCTTTCATTCTCTAACATGAGGTTGATGGTTAAGGGTTGTCGTTGACGTTTTTGTCTTGTAGTTAGGATCATGCACTTGGTTTTTGAGAAGTTTATAACCATTCTATCCTCGCCCTCCCTGACAAAGTTCAAGGTAAAACAAAAAACCCGACTACTGTTGAATACTTGTATTTGTGTGCGATCGTACATGTGTGTGTGTGTGTATGCGCGCGCGCGCGCGCGCGTGCGTGCGTGCATGCTTGTATGTAGATATATTTTCTTATACTGCGCAACAAATTCCACGCCGCCTCTCGGGCATGCTGTATGCGCCACAGCTATTGGTCAAAGCCGGAAAAGTCGGGTTTTTAGTTTTGCCTTCAACTTTGTCAGGGAGGGCGACTTCCGCAACTCTTCTTGCAGTTTATTCCACGATGTGGGCCCTGCAAAGGAGAACGACCTGTCGCCCTACCCTCTCAGTCCACGCTTTGGAACAGTCATGAGGCCCGGTGTAGCAGACCGAGTACGTGAAGCCTTGCCTTTTGGTATTGTAGTCTCATAGACGTGAACAAAAGAAAGCATTAGAGTGAATAGTGGAATCATTTTGAACGAATTTAAAAAGCACAACGTCACTTCGAAGCGGAGACAAAGCTGCTTGCAATGTTGATGTACGTAATTACAAAACGTGTGGTTAACACATTTATCATTACATAAAGTGTATTTCGAAACGCTAATCTAGGGGATAGTTAATAACATACAACGCAGGAGCTCTCATGGTACCTTTTTAAAGAAGGAAAAACCCCCCATGATTCTTATCATTCTCTTGGCATGAAGCCGAAGCAAAAATTAAGTACAGATCCCTTCTGTTTGTAAATAAACCGGCTTTAGATCACAGAGAACAAAATAGACAAATACTTTACTTTTTTACTTTCTGTGTCACACATGACTAGGAACCTCCTGTCTCAACTAAAGTGTTTCGCTTTATAAGATGTCTAGTCCTACAAGACACGGTTTACTATCGCAAATCATTATCAAGGGCAGACAGTTACTAACAAATATTGTTAATACTATTGTCTGTGTAGTGTGTACAAATTTATTTACAAACGAAAAGAAATTAACACTTCCCGGAATAAAGTAGGAATTATCTCGTTGGTCTACATTATATTGACAAACCTGTTCAAAGGTACTTTATTCATGACCAGGCGATCTAATATATCTAATGATAAAAACACTCGTTTTGGGCATTAAGAGAACAATGGGAGAGAAAGGAAATGATGGTTTTGCGCAGGGGCGGAAAAAACAGTCAGTTCATCCTCTGAAAATTTTCATTGCAAAACATAGTCATGCTACGCTGAGCTCACCAAACCCTTTCTTCGTTGCGATGTTTGGATTGCGCAAGAAAGGTAAGTACAGAGTTCGCGTACCTCGCCATTTGAGGGGCAAAAACCCCGTTCACCTAACGAGTAAGAAATGGAGATTTACACGGCCTGGAGGGGCAAAACACTGGCGAGGGACGGAAAAGTGCCGGGCAGTAGCAGCGCCGGGAAAAGGCAAAAACGACGAGGTAGTGTTGAGCGGAGCGGGCAGGTAGGGTCTGGGCATTAGCCCGCCTTACTCTCCTCTCAACAATCAGTGGCTGTCTGGCATGTCGTGCCTAGTAATGGATACCCTCGCCCTGCCCGAGCCCCAGCCTCCCGCCACTTTCCCTCCTTTAATGTACGCCACCGTCTTTTATCTCCGCCGCGGTCCCGGTCCACGCAAGACAGGCCGGCTGCCGCTTTTGATTCCGTAATAGCTTGTTTCCATCTGGCCCCGTCGTAGCCCCATGCTTTATGGCCAGTGGTCTTTTTTGCATGGACCGGCACTGCAGCCGTTGGCTTGGCATCATGTAAGGGAACTTTCCACCAGAGGGCAATTAAACTTTGCATGATGAGGTCAGGACGAGTAAATCTTGCCGCATATCAACACTTAACCCCAATTAATTGCATATTGGAAAGCACTGCGAAACACCGGAACAAATAATGGAGTGATTTGTCACTTTCCTGGGACCTGATGGCTGTGTTCAAAATGGTGAACTAAACCACGTTTTCCTCTGGAGTGCTACAGAGGTCAGGTCATAGACGCAGTGCAGTGCATTATATATCCAGACATTACCAATGTATCCTTTCTTACATCTCAAACAAAACTAGTCATGCATCCTCGCGTTCAGCAGAGTCCATCTTCCGCTGACCCTTTTAATTCAAACAGAACTACGGGAGAGAGAGAGAGAGAGAGAGAGAGAGAGAACGAACGAGAGAGAGAGAGAGAACGAGAGAGAGAACGAGAGAGAACGAACGAGAGAGAGAGAGAGAGAGAGAGAGAGAGAGAGAACGAACGAGAGAGAGAACGAACGAGAGAGAGAGAACGAACGAGAGAGAGAGAACGAACGAGAGAGAGAGAACGAACGAGAGAGAGAACGAACGAGAGAGAGAGAGAACGAACGAGAGAGAGAGAGAACGAACGAGAGAGAGAGAACGAACGAGAGAGAGAGAGAACGAACGAGAGAGAGAGAACGAACGAGAAAGAGAACGAACGAGAGAGAGAGAGAGAGAAAGAAAGAAAAACGAACGAACGAACGAACGAATTTGTTTATTGTGCAGGCCAGCGGCCCATTACAATTGAACAAATCAACACCGATAGTGCATTGGAGAGAGAGGTATTCTCGCACATCCTAAGCGTTTCTTAATTCTAAGAAAAATGAATTACTTGTCACCGAATGCACCGCGTCTTCCCGCTGTCTGTGTGCATGGTACACATAGGTGGCAATCGCTCTTGTCGCTCTCACATCATTATTTAACATAAGATGTACAAAAGGATCTGTGCTTTTCCAATCAACATACTGTGCCAAATATCTGCCCTGCAGTTCAGACAAAGCCGGGCAACCCAAAACAAAATGCCGTTCATCTTCAAATACCTCTCGGCAACCAGGACACAAAGTATCGTCGACATTTGAGGAGTACCTTAGCTTATGTACAGAAAGATCACTAATACCCATTCGGAAGCGTATGAAGCAATCTCTGAACACTTTCTTATCCAATGCAAATAAATATTCTTCCACACCAAAACTAGTCTTGATTTCTCTATTGGACATTCTCACTTCTGAAACGGAAATTCAGCCCGAGTTTTGTCCCTTTACTTCCACTAGTTCCGGTAGACTGGTAAAAATAGAAGCTCATGGGATGATCGCTACATCGTGGCAAAAGGATGTCATTAAAACATGCAAAAAGATTAATTAGATTAAAAACTCATCGAAAATAGTCATATTAGACTGTTTTAACGTATACTTTCTGCACAAAACCCACAGAAGATAAGTAAACAAACCTCACCATACGTACTTAGCTGGCTAGCAGACGAACGCGATCGAACCATAGTCACTACGCCAGCAGACGATCGAGCTAGTGTGATATAATGTTTCATGTAAAACCCGAATGAGTAGCAGCAGATAACTGTTTAGTTCTGGCTTGAATTGACAATTTCGTTTCCCTGGTCTGGCGAGGACCGAAAATTCACTATCATCGAGTGGATGAGTGATCAACTTGCCCGCACGGCGTAATGTATAGGCCTAACTTGTAAGATCGGGTCGATGATGACAAGAAAATGCATTAAAACACAACAAAGTTTCATTACAACTAAAATCACCGATTATATTAATAACTGACCATTTTTACACTTACAGCTAGTACTCAAACTTTACAACGCAAACAAAACACACCTCCGGGGAGGGTCGTGGTCTCGAATCAAAACTCAATGCACGAGTGATCGATTCACTATCTGATCCGACATGGCATTCCAGCAAACAAGCAACTACTGCAACTTCATGAAGTTATTAAAATCTCAAAGTGTGATGTCAGACATCGATTGACCGATCGAGTTCGACTGCAGATGCCGGTTGCATTCTCGAACATTTCGTCTGCACTGAATACTATAGATCGCTCAAAGTATGTGAGGGTGGAAAACAGTACTGTGTCATTTGCCATAACCATCGTGGCAAAATTATTGATGGAAAAGTTGTCAAGCTACATGGCATTCCAGCAAACAAGCAACTACTGCAACTACTGCAACTTCATGAAGTTATTAAAATCTCAAAGTGTGATGTCAGACATCGATTGACCGATCGAGTTCGACTGCAGCTGCCGAATCAAACGTAAGCGCGCTGCTCCCAAGGGCCATGCAAGCTCGTTTAAGTTGCTTGTGATCGTTTCGCTATCTGATCCGACAATAATTACTAAACATTGATATCAAAAGCACTATTCAAAATTTTTGGCGGGTGGTCTACCCCGCACAACTAAAATCTACGGTTAATATCATCTCCACAAGCCGAACTACGTGAAGTTATACATTACGCCGAGTGCGCGCAAGTTGATCGACTCGATGATAGTGAATTTTCGGTCCTCGCCAGACCAGGGAAACGAAATTGTCAATTCAAGCCAGAACTAAACAGTTATCTGCTGCTACTCATTCGAGCTTTACATGAA
>JAWQFJ010022630.1:7500-18640 GCA_034096865.1 Theodoxus fluviatilis | reverse complement strand
CCCTTCGTCCCTCGGGGGGGCTATGACGAAAGGATGTAGTTTGGACCACTTGCATTTACGCGATCACGGCTTTCCAGCAAACTTGGCCCTCCCAGACAGGACGTCCTGCCTGCAGGACGAAAACGAACATTTCATACAGAGTTCCACGTAAGGTCTGTTTGGTTCTAGGTTTTTAAAACGCAATTTTCTCTCATTCAGAGGGAAGGGTCCACACTCTGTACTCTCATTGGTGTTAAATCAATATTCCAGTTTCATTTCATCTCAACAAGATGGAACATGAACAGGCAAGCAAACAGGACCCAATGAACTACTTAAAAAGTTATGCCTCACATTAAATAATATTGAAAATATCTCTTACAAAACTGCCATATTCCTTTCAGAAAAAAACAAACTCTACAACTAAAAAAAATATCATTACAATGTATTTATCCAGAACAAAATCCACATCATGTAATTTTGGAAGAAAATGCATTTACTTGCAAAGTGAAGCCAAATCAATAGGAGTGCATGAAGATACAATGCCTCTTGAGCATGTCAGTGATGGCGTACCTGCGTTGCTATGCCTACAGGACAGGTGTTGAGCCTCAGCTGCTCACTGCCTCAACCTATATTTTTAAAATCTCATGATCATTTGCCAAAGCCATTACAAAAAAGACAGTCACTTCTAAACATGACATTCTACATCATAGCAACCGGCAGTCACTTTCTCTCAGTGTTTTGCAATACCATATTACTACAAAGCGGCTCTAGAGCGGCTCTATATCGCTAACCTCCACCAAAAAAAAAAAAACTAACTCTTCCTGCCTGCATATTTCATTCAGGCAGATGTTTTGGAATTTCTACGTATCTGCGATAGTTGTACTTCTTTTGACCATGGCATCCGTCAGCTATTTACCCGGTAGGGGATTGCTGCTCCTGTGGCTGGGCGGCGTCGGTGTCGTCACACAAAAAATGCTGTCCCATTTGTGTTCTCTTCTCTTTTTCCTAGGTAATCCTCTTTTCCTTGTTTTTTGTGCCGTCTTTCCGCTCTTCTGGGCGGCTCTTCATGCTAGTATTTGCATGGGGTTGTCCCATAGCTCCCGCCAGGGTCTGCTGGCTTTCTGGGCCTGTTCCAATAGCTCAGCCAGGGGCTGCTGGGCTTTCTGGGCCTGTTCCAATAGCTCAGCCAGGGGCTGCTGGGCTTTCTGGGCCTGTTCCAATAGCTCAGCCAGGGGCTGCTGGGCTTTCTGGGCCTGTTCCAATAGCTCAGCCAGGGGCTGCTGGGCTTTCTGGGCCTTGTTTCCAATTGCTCAGAGGACATGGGCTCTGGGCTTTCTGGGTCTGTTCGACAATCGATCAGGCCATGGGCTGCTGGGCTTTCTGGGCCTGTTCCAATTGCTGCAGTATACCAGGAGCTGCTGGGCTTTCTGGTCCTGTTCCCAATAGATTCGATTCCAAGGGTATGGCCCCATGTAACCGAGAGGCTTCTGTGGGTATAGGACAGGTCCAGATCTATCAATCCAACTGTGTTTTTCATAGCACCCTGGAAGATTATAGGCCCGCCGCACTGCATCAACATGCTGGTAAGCAACTACCATATCCAATCCGTTACTACACAGAATGGAGGCGGTAGGGAAGGATGAAGAGGAGAGGAGGAGGAGGGAGGAGGAGGAGAAAGGAGTACAGGAGGAGGAGGATGAGGATGAGGAGGAGGAAGGAGGGAAGAGGCAAGGAGGGAAGGATTCTTTAAGGCTGGAGTCGGATTGGGAGTACTATTACGGGGAGAGAAGTGAGTAAAGTTGTGGGTGGAGTATGAGGAGAGGAGGTGGTAAAGATGTATGAGGGGATGCATGTATGATTCAGAAGTAGGAGTATGATATGAGTAATTAGGCTGATGAGTAGAATGAGAGGTTAGGCAGAGAACAGGAGGGTTTATTACATGATGCTAGATGATTACTCTCGTAGGATGATGCAGCTTATGCTGAGCGTTGGCTGATGTCTTCGGGAGGGCGGCTTGTCGTAGACCTCTGAGGCTGATATTCTTCTTGGCTGACCGGACGCGTACCGATGCACCCTGATTAGGCTTCTTATTCGTCGGCTATTAATGAGGCTGAGGAAGGTATGAGTGTCTGCTAGATGTAGTCCGCGGTGCGCGCACGAGTATTACTTATGCTGTATCTGAGTCTGCTTGCGTCCGCCTACTGCCTAGTCCCTATGTCACGCGTGATGCTGATTAGGATGCGGACTTCGGGTAAGATTCCATTATGTCCTGTCTCGGGCACTTACTATGCATTCTTAGTTAACCTGTCTTTTCCGTTCTTTTCCTTCTTCTCGTTTTGCTCTCCGCTAGTTTTTCTTTTATATCGTCTGCTTCCTGCTTTTGCCTCCCTCTGTAGCATCTTCTTCTTACTTCGTCGATTTGCTTCATTCTCTCTTCTTTCTTTCATGCGCTTCTTCTTGTTCTTCTCCTAGCTTCTCTCCCCGTCTCTGCTTCTTCTGATTCTTCGCCCTCTACTCTTCGTATTCTGCTCCTTCTCTCTGCCATATGTCCCATTACTCGGTATTCTGCTTCTGCTTCTTCTTCCCATCGTCTTATCCCTCTTCGCACACGCGCAAGAGAATTGGAGGAGGAAGACTTCCTCTCAGAATAAATTTTATGAAAACTTCAGGAAAAAAATATCTGCCAACAAACCGTAGCTCTTGAGGCGGAGCAGAATTCTTTCCAGCCTGAGCTGGTCCAGGTAGTTGACTAGTTCCAGGCAGTTCATGCCCTTGCCACCCAGCTGCAGCAGAATGGAGTCTGTGGGGCTATGGCCTGACTGGAACTTGACCCCAAGACTCTCAATGTCTGACTGCCTGTGGGCCACAAGAGCGGCATCTCGTCACAATGGACATTCATCACATACAATGATACACATATAATATGTACACATGCACAAAATGTGAGCACGCACGCACAAACACACACACACATGCACATAAACATGTACATATAGACAGGCATAAAACACACAGGCACACACACATATATACATATATATACACACAGCCACAGGCACCAAAAAATATACTTATGAATACATACAAATATTTGCACGAAACACACACACACACACACACACACACACACATACACACACACACACACACACATACACACACACACACACACATACACACAAGCTGACATTCTGTGACTACACAGCCGACCAAAAAAGAATAACGGTAAAGGTTTGGTTTTATACAGCTACTCAACACCCATGACTGAATCTCAAACCACTTTACACTTTACCCTCTGATAACTGGGTAGCTTGATCAATCCTTCGCTGGTACCTCACAACCAAGAGACAGACATTGAAGACGCACACAGTCAGGTACCAGCACCAACTCTCACTCCCTGGGGAGTATTCCTACCCGATGCTGGCTCATGGCCATATACAAGGATTAATCACACTACAATTTGCCAACATTGCTCTCTCAGGTACCTGGTTTTACTCCTGGGTGGAGAGAAGCAATGCAAGTTAAGCGTCATGCTCAAGGATGCAACTCTCAGAACCACGCAGCTTCAAACGTTATATCCACGAGTCGCAAACAACTACAGGTCAAGCATGCTAACCACTCGGCCACAGAGCCCACCAATCATACAGCAGAGCAGCAGAGAAGATGAAAGGATTGACAGAGGAGAGAAGACAATCCATTCCAATACACTGATAGCGGAAAATCCATTCCAAGACATTGACAGAGGACAATCCACTGCAAGACAGTGATAGAGGACAATCCATTCTAAGACATTGACAGAGAACAATCCATTCCAAGACATTGTCAGCAAATTCATTCCAAGACATTGACAGGACAATCCACCCCATGACATTGATAGGGGACCATCCATTCCAAAACATTGTCAGTGGACAATCCACTCCAAGACATTGATTGAAAACAATCCACTCCAAGACATTGAAAGAGAACAATCCATTCCAAGACATTGACAGAGGACAATCCACTCCAAGACACTGACTGAGGACAATCCATTCTAAGACATTGACAGAGAACAATCCATTCCAAGACATTGTCAGCAGACAATTCATTCCAAGACATTGACAGAGGACAATCCACTGCAAGACAGTGATAGAGGACAATCCATTCTAAGACATTGACAGAGAACAATCCATTCCAAGACATTGTCAGCAAATTCATTCCAAGACATTGACAGGACAATCCACCCCATGACATTGATAGGGGACCATCCATTCCAAAACATTGTCAGTGGACAATCCACTCCAAGACATTGATTGAAAACAATCCACTCCAAGACATTGAAAGAGAACAATCCATTCCAAGACATCGACAGAGGACAATGCACTCCAAGATATTGACTGAGGACAATCCACTCCGAGACACTGACTGAGGACAATCCATTCCAAGACAATGACTGAGGACAAACCATTCCAAGACATTGACTGAGGACAATCCATTCCAAGACATTGATAGAGGACAATCCATTCCAAGACATTGAACGAGGACAATCCATTCCAAGACACTGACTGAGAACAATCCATTCCAAGACACTGACTGAGGACAATCCACTCCAAGACACTGCTTGAGGACAATCCATTCCAAGACACTGACTGAGGACAATCTATTCCAAGACATCGATAGAGGACAATCCATTCCAAGACATTGATAGAGGACAATCCACTCCAAGACACTGACTGAGGACAATCTATTCCAAGACATTGACTGAGGACAATCCATTCCAAGACATTGATAGAGGACAATCCATTCCAAGACACTGATAGAGGACAATCCACTCCAAGACACTGACTGAGGACAATCCATTCCAAGACACTGACTGAGGACAATCCATTCCAAGACATTGATAGAGGACAATCCATTCCAAGACACTGACTGAGGACAATCCATACCAAGACACTGACTGAGGACAATCCATTCCAAGACATTGATAGAGAACAATCCATTCCAAGACACTGATAGAGGACAATCCATTCCAAGACATTGATAGAGGACAATCCATTCCAAGACACTGACTGAGGACAATCCATTCCAAGACATTGATAGAGGACAATCCATTCCAAGACACTGACTGAGGACAATCCATACCAAGACACTGACTGAGGACAATCCATTCCAAGACATTGATAGAGAACAATCCATTCCAAGACATTGATAGAGGACAATCCATTCCAAGACACTGATAGAGAACAATCCATTCCAAGAAACTGACAGAAGAAAATCCATTCCAAGACATTGATAGAGAACAATCCATTCCAAGACACTGATAGAGAACAATCCATTCCAAGACACTGATAGAGAACAATCCATTCCAAGACACTGACAGAAGAAAATCCATTCCAAGACACTGACTGAGGACAATCCATTCCAAGACACTGACTGAGGACAAACCATTCCAAGACACTGATAGAGGACAATCCATTCCAAGACACTGATAGAGGACAATCCATTCCAAGACACTGACTGAGGACAATCCATTCCAAGAGACTGATAAAGGACAATCCATTCCAAGACACTGACTGAGGACAATCCATTCCAAGACACTGATAGAGGACAAACCATTCCAAGACACTGATAGAGGACAATCCATTCCAAGACACTGATAGAGGACAATCCATTCCAAGACACTGACTGAGGACAATCCATTCCAAGACACTGATAGAGGACAATCCATTCCAAGACACTGATAGAGGACAATCCATTCCAAGACACTGACTGAGGACAATCCATTCCAAGACATTGACAGAGGACAATTCATTCCAAGACATTGACTGAGGACAATCCATTCCAAGACACTGATAGAGGACAATCCATTCCAAGACACTGATAGAGGACAATCCATTCCAAGACACTGACTGAGGACAATCCATTCCAAGACATTGACAGAGGACAATTCATTCCAAGACATTGACAGAGGACAATCCACTCCAAGACATTGACAGAATACAAGCCATTCCAAACCCACGTAAAGGTGTAGATGCCATCCATGAGAGCACAGAAGGCACGCCAATTGCATTCCTTCGGCCCACAGTCCAACGCATTCCGCAACTCCTTGATGACACAATGTGGGAGGTCCCGGATGTTGGTGGTGCCTCTGTACAGCAACGCCATGGCAATACCTGCAAAATAAGACCATTCAGTCAATCAATGAATCTGTTAATCAGTTAATCAATCATTCAAGAAATCTATAATCACTCACTCATTCCCATCCACTGATGAATGAATGAATGAATGAATGAATGAATGAATGAATGAATGAATGAATGAATGAATGAATGAATGAATGAATGAATGAATGAATGAATGAATGAATGAATGAATGAATGAATGAATGAATGACTCTATCAATCAATCAGTCAAAAAGTGATGGACACAACAATTGTTTAATCAATCAATCAATCATACCTTGGCAACCCACTACATGTATTAAATATATAACCCACAGGCAACACACAGGTACTCCTATGGCATACAACATACAGGCAACCCTGCAACACATAACTATGTAAATCTGCAATACATATACAGGTAAACCTACAATACATCTATAGGCAACTCTACAACATTGTAAAGTTACCTACAGTAAGCAGGTAATCCTGCAACAAACAGTTAACCCAGGAACCTTGACTGAACTGTAACCCAGGCAATCTTCATCAAACCACACTCAGACAAACCTACACGTATACTACAGTTGCAAACAGACAACACACAGGCAAAGTTTTACTAACACCCACTTGGATACAACTGGATTTTATCATACTGCCTCTGCTTGAGGCCATGTGTTCTCGGGGTTAGCAAACACTATGAAACCTGTTTAACCCTTTATAACCAGATGCTACGCACGCATTACATCTCCCTTTCAGACCAGATGCTACGCAGACGTCACATTTGACAGTGGTGTACTTCTTGTTTCTAGGAAGTGTAGAAGTGAAGATATTAAAAAAAATTATGAGTGTTGTCGACTTAGTGTTTTTTCCTGAAAAAAACTCAGGTTTTAGGACGCCGTTTTCATTACACGCTGCAGGTCATAATGGGTTAAAATGTGAATGGAGGACCTCAAGTGGTAAGCACTTGGGTAGCCTGATATCTTTCTTGGATTTGAACCAGTACACTTGAGCACACATTTCTGATTTAGCTGGCTGTTGGTGTCAATTGTTGCCCTCTGAGAAGGGAGTGGAGGAGAGACGGCTGACTTGACACGGAACAACAGCTTGCCATGCAGACTACAGACAGGCTCCCCAAGTCTTAGGATTCAAGCAAACATACTATTATGTCAGATCTTTGATTCAACTGCAACCAACAGACAAGCTGTGTAATGCTCCCCTTATCAGCTGAAAAAGCTGGGCTTTGGATGTACACTCCAATAGCTCTGCCAAGGCTGGTCCCAGGCAGCCACAGGGGAATTATGCTAGGGAGCACTGGGACAGGATCGAGTCATTCAGACCATGTGGTGCGTTCATAGCATCCCTCTGAAAACTCTACATCCCAACCACCCACACGAGCAAACTAATTGCCAAACTCTTGTCCATCCTTTCTGGTGGCCCTTAAAAAAATAATTCCACATGCATAACCCATCCCATCCATTGTCTTCTTCATTTCCTGACCCATCCTACAACCTTTCGTTGCACTGGCTAAGCCTAAGCCACACACAAAAATAGTTGCACATTACAATAACCCGAACGACCCTATTTTTTTCGGCAGACTCAAAAAATTTTCGATCATGCACCCAAAAAAAGCAAGGCAATGAACTGCATGCTGTCCCATCTTCCCTGCCCTATGAGCACTCTGGGAATTCTCTAAAGTTTTTTTTAAGTGTTTTCGGTTCAAGACAGTGTGGGTTATATTCTATCTGGCCTCTTCTATGATTAAAAAATATATAAATATATAAGTTCAGGCTGACCTACCAGCCCACTTTTTTTTAATCCATATTTACTTTGACAACAGTTAGGTTTTGTTGTTTGTGTGTGTGTGTGTGTGTGTGTGTGTGTGTGTGTGTGTGCGCGTGTGTGTGTGTGCGTGTTTGAGGGGAGGCCTCAAAAGTGTCTGATTTTGAAATTTAGCTCCACCATGAAAAAGTATGCCTGTGTCCTTCTAAAAGGTATTAAAACTTATCCCATTCCCTGGGCAAGATGAATAACTTATTGTGTGGTGTTATGTCAACACAAAGAAAATGCTCCTCTCTTTTGTAGACTGCCTAAATGAGCTGTCATACACAAGCATTGAAGTTGTCAACAACAACAAAAAATACATTAAACCAAAATTAAAACAAAAAGGAGGAGGGGGGAGGTGAGGGAGGGGGAAGGGGAGAGAGGGGGAAGGGGAGGGAGGGGGAAGGGGAGGGAGGGGGAAGGGGAGGGAGGAGGGAAGGGGAGGGAGGGGGAAGGGGAGGGAGGGGAAAGGGGAGGGAGGGGGAAGGGGAGGGAGGGGGAAGGGGAGGGAGGGGGGCAGTCTGGTTACCATAACCACAACCTTTTTTCTTTTTTTTTCTTCTTTTTTTTGGGGGGGTGGGGGGTGGGGGTGGGGTAGGTGCCCGGTATGCAAGTCTTTACAGAGCAGACTCGAGCACAGAGAACTTGTTCTTAGAATTAGATACTGCCTTCTCCTACTTCTACATTTCATCTTTTTCACTCATACAGGTATTTCACATGCTCATGTGGACTATTTGAGTACACGAATATAATATTCAAGATGGGTATTGATTGTAAGCTCAAACATCCACCTGCTGTGCCAAAAATCTCCAGTCAAAGCACTCAACATGGGTATTGATTGTAAGCTCAAACATCCACCTGCTGTGCCAAATATCTCCAGTCAAAGCACTCAACATGGGTATTGATTGTAAGCTCAAACATCCACCTGCTGTGCCAAAAATCTCCAGTCAAAGCACTCAACATGGGTATTGATTGTAAGCTCAAACATCCACCTGCTGTGCCAAATATCTCCAGTCAAAGCACTCAAAATGGGTATTGATTGTAAGCTCAAACATCCACCTGCTGTGCCAAAAATCTCCAGTCAAAGCACTCAACATGGGTATTGATTGTAAGCTCAAACATCCACCTGCTGTGCCAAAAATCTCCAGTCAAAGCACTCAACATGGGTATTGATTGTAAGCTCAAACATCCACCTGCTGTGCCAAAAATCTCCAGTCAAAGCACTCAAAATGGATGGAGCTGATTTGAGCAAGCAAGACCCAAGACATCCACATTGGCACATAGCAGAGCAGTGGCATCAGACACATGCACTGGGAGACTGGAGGTGCAGTCTTCCCAGATGCTTCAAGAACACCAGATGCACCAATCAGAAGATGGAAAGTGCTGCTGGAGGTCATGCACTGACAAAATGTTGGCCTTAAACTAAATCACCTTCCCTCCAAAGAGACTGTTCCAGACCAGGGATCCAGTGTAAGACTCCCAGTCACCCACGCACGGTGGATGGATGACATTAACTCTACTTCAAAATCACGGACTTCGTCTTCCACTGACACTCTTTACCACAGCCAAAAAGAACAAGAAGGGCAAAGCCCATACGACTCACATGTTTGATCTTGACCTTTATATGACCTTGACCTTCAGGTGACCTTCAAGGTCAAGGTCAAACAACTAAACCTACCAATGACATCATACACAAAGAAATGCTTTACACATTTTTCCTACCAAAATACATGTGACCTTGACCCAAGGTCAAGGTCATCCAAGGTCATGCAACACAAAGCTGTTAATTCAAGACATAGGAAGCACAATGGTGCTTATTGGCACTTTCTACCATGAGATAGTCACTTTTAGTGGTTCACTACCCCATTTTGGTCACATTTCATAAGGGTCAAAGTGACCTTGACCTTGATGATATGTGAACAAATGTGTTTCATGATGAAAGTATAACATGTGCCCCACATAATTATTAAGTTTGAAACAGTTATCTTCCATAGTTCAGGGTCAAGGTCACTTCAAAATATGTATACAATCCAACTTTGAAGAGCTCCTGTGACCTTGACCTTGAAGCAAGGTCAACCAAACTGGTATCAAAAGATAGGGCTTGCTTTGACCTATATACCACTTGTAGCTAAGGTCGCCATTCTCAATAACGTGGGAGAAAATTGGGAAAATGTGAAAAATGACTGTTTTTGAGACCACATTTATGGCTCCTGTGACCTTGACCTTGAAGCAAGGTCAAGTCACTATGTATGTTTTTTGAGGCCTTGTCATCATACACCATCATGCCACATTTGGTGTTGATAGACTTAATAGTCTCCGAGAAAAATCCAACGTTTAAGTTTTTTACGGACGCCCGGACGGACGCCCGGACGGACGGACGCCCGGACGGACGGACGACACGGCTCAGTACATAGACTCACTTTTGCTTCGCATGTGAGTCAAAAATAGTTGTGTTTACAATAACATGGCCCCCCAAATAAGGTCAGTAGCTTGGCTGGAACTTAAAAAATTATTTACATTTTTGTTTTAGATGAGGCGAGATTGAACATAAATCAAGTTTCTCTTTGGCTGGAAACACTTTTTTATTATTCTTAAGATCCTGTACTGCGCATTACCGTCCACCTTGCTCAATCCTGCACCGCCCATTACTCCCACGCTGCTCAATCTTGTACTGCCCATAGTCGCCCACCCTGCTCAATCCTGTACCACCCATTACTCCCACGCTGCTCAATCCTGTACTGCCCATAGTCGCCCACCCTGCTCAATCCTGTACCACCCATTACTCCCACGCTGCTCAATCTTGTACTGCCCATTACTCCCACGCTGCTCAATCCTGCACCGCCCATTACTCCCATGCTGCTCAATCTTGTACTGCCCATAGTCGCCCACCCTGCTCAATCCTGTACCACCCATTACTCCCACGCTGCTCAATCTTGTACTGCCCATTACTTCCACACTGCTCAATCCTGTATCGCCCATTACTCCCACCCTGCTCAATCCTGTACCACCCATAGACGCCCACCCTGCTCAATCCTGTACTGCCCATTACTCCCACGTTGCTCAATCTTGTACAGCCCATAGTTGCCCACCCTGCTATAATCCTGTACCCCCCATTACTCTCACGCTCAATCCTGTATCGCCCAAAGTCACCCACGCTGCTCAATCCTGTACCACCCATTACTCCCACCCTGCTCAATCCTGTA
>JAWQFJ010022630.1:0-2500 GCA_034096865.1 Theodoxus fluviatilis | reverse complement strand
TGACCTCACCATTACTCTAGCCAATCAAAAGAACCCAAAGGGTGAGTGAAGCTACCTTCCCATAAATCTTTGCTTCCCAGAAGCTCCGTCGAGATCGAGTCAAACAGAGTTATCTTTTCCTACTTTCAGCATAACAAACGCGCGTCGCTTACAAAATCTGTGAAAGACACGACTGTTTTTGGAGCAGACAGTTTGTTGATTCCACAATGGTGACCTCCTGCTGTGTGAAGAACTGCCACAATAAGCATGGCAGAGAGAATGATCGACGTTTTTTTGTACCATCTGATCTGACGATAAACATGATGCTTTTTATTTTGCGAGAGCATGCAGTTACTCATGACTCATTGATCTTTCAATAGACAGACCCAGTGCTTGGAACATTACTGTGCACATCAACAGCTTTTAGTTTTATGGTGAATCTTTCAGTTTACACGCTATGCGTCATAAATGTGTAATATACGGGACACTCGCAGAATGCTCTACGGCGTGTATTTTTTTCCTTTCTGTTTGACTCTTACGTGAGTGTTGTGACGTTTCTGAGGGTTTGGCTATGGAGCTTGGGGACCAGTTTGCTCTCTCTCTCTCTCTCTCTCTCTCTCTCTCTCTCTCTCTCTCTCTCTCTCTCTCTCTCTCTCTCTCTCTCTCTCTCTCTCTCTCTCTCTCTCTCTCTGCGCGTGTGCGTGTGTGTGTGTGTGTGTGTGTGTATCTAGGATGACTGCATAAGAAAAGTATGTAGTTTCAATTTAAATTTCTCTAAAGATGGCGCATTTTTTTTAGAGAATTGGATAGTGTGTTCCACATAGTAGCCCCTGAATAAGATAGGTGAAGGGCTGTCGAGAGCTTGGAAGGCTGTCGGTGCCGTATTGAGGGGCAGCCTGTACGTCTAGCACGGGTGACTGGAAGCTGAGAGCGCAGGAGAGAGGCTGTCGGTGCCGTATTTAGGCGCAGCCTGAGGAGCACGAGTGACCACTGTGGGTGCACGAGTGATTGCTAGAAGCGATGACCAGTCCGGGAATAAACATCCTGTAGAAAACACACCCCTGTCCTGATTCTACTTTCCTGGCGCAAGCTGGGACGGACCGCAAGTCACAGACCACGTGCGCACGCAACATTGGTTCTCAGACCACGTGTACGTAACAGTAGTGTGGAAGTTGAACAGTTCTGGGAGAGATCATTGCTGCTGCAGGAATCTTTCAATTGAGCACTTGACGATGCAGGCACATGTAAATTGGTTGTTTGATGATTTGCAGTAGTATGATTCAGAGAAGAAACTGCAAATGTATTCCCAGAGTGGTTGTTAACTGAAACAGCCAATTCCCCTTTGCATTTATTTTCTTCCTTCATTTTTTCCCGAGCCTCTTTTCCATTTTTCTAGTTTTGATGTTAAGGTGTCAACCAACCGAGAAAGCTTTTCATTTTCACCCTTGAGCATTTCTATATCACTCTGGATGGTCTGATGATTTATTTTCTCCTTATTGACAATCTGTGCTTTATGATCATCCAACAGTCCGAGCACACAGTTGTAACATAAGTGATGTAGCAGTTCATGGCATCCATGACATTGTGTCTTACCGATTGCCGATTTTAACTCCGCCAAGGACGGTCTCAAGCCCGGCTGCAAAAGGAGGAGATCGAGTTGGGCGTGGGGCTAGCAACCCCACCCCGTAAAAAAGAGCTCGCTACAAAAACGCCAAAAACAGAAGAAACAGACACCTTTATCCTGGGAGAGGAAGGTTCTTCATCGCGAAGACCTATGACGCTGTGTGGTGAAAGCCTAGAGGAAACCACAAAGCCGACCCTTCTGTCCCCAGGGAAAGCGGAAGAGAGGCCGTCCAAGAAACACCTGGCGGCGTGACCTTCAGGCTGACACCAATAAGATGGGCTACACTTGGAACCAGCTAGAGAGGATGGCCCAGGACAGAGGACTGTGGAGAGCTGTGGTTAGCGGCCCATACCCTGCTAGGGTCGACGGGCAATAAGCTAAGCTAAGAGTGCCGATGTTGAAGGAGATGACGCATTCATATTTGAGAGAGAGAGAGAGAGAGAGAGAGAGAGAGAGAGAGAGAGAGAGAGAGAGAGAGAGAGAGAGAGAGAGAGAGAGAGAGAGAGAGAGAGAGAGAGAGAGAGAGAGAGAGAGAGAGACAGAGACAGAGACAGACAGACAGACAGACAGACACACACACACACACACACACACACACACACACACACACAGAGTTAGACTTTAGACTTTATTTGCATAGGCCAGCGGCCCGTCACAAGTGTACAGAGATAATATAGCCTAATGTCAACTTATTTACATACCGATTTTCTCACTTCGTATTTTAAATGCATAATATATGTACATTGCCACATTCCGAGTCATCATTACATTTCTGCCATCAATTAGGTAGTCAAGGCTCCTATACTTCGCCGTTCGTAGATATGTCTTGAGATACTTCTGCCTGACATCTTCATAAAATGGACAATCAATAAGAAAGTGTCGTTCATTCTCCAAACT
>JAWQFJ010022628.1:0-18111 GCA_034096865.1 Theodoxus fluviatilis | reverse complement strand
TATTTAACACTCAAATGTATCCCTCTTGAATTGAATGTGAAATCATTTTGGAGATTCATGTATCCAAAGAGGACCCCCAAAACCCTATAATTTTAATGGTAACGTGCTTTTAAAGTAATTAAAGAAACCGACCAATCGAAAGTCCTGAGCCTGCTACATCGTAGCAAAGATGAAGCAGAGTGCAACGGAACACTTGTAATTGTGAGCAGAAGCACAGTAAATGGGATAGCCCATCCTGACCCAAAATAAAGACAGCTACTCTGACCATTTCATTTGAACACAAGTTCAAATCTGAAGTTACATGAATTGAGTCGCTAAATACATACTCAAGAACCTGTAATTTGGCATACAAGAAGATACATTTTTTAATTATGGGTCACTCCATGAAGAAGACTATATGAACCAAATATGCCAGGTTTCAAGGAAGTCAAAGTTCAGAGATATTATGTTTTAAATCTAATGGATACCGGTAAAAGAAAAGTACATTTGAAGTTCTCATACCTCATTACGACAGCTGATAGTTGGTGTATTCCTTCCATTTTTTAAAGCAAAGAATACCTCTGTCCCCCAGATATATAGCATTCAGTCATAGTCTACATTGTATTTACTATAAAGTGATACGGAAAACATATTTTCGGCCATAGTTGACAAAAATAACTTTTAAAACTGGGTTTATCTACCTGAATGAAAAAATGACTTCCATGACATTGGGAGAAGATATACACTGCACTCGAGATTAATCAAGGATCTAGGATGCGATGCCCCACCACAGGTGTTTATCTCGCTTTGTTTGTAGGGGAGCAGGTTGGTTGATGAGTTGTAAATCAAAAGGAATACCACAATCATGATGACCACAGTGTTACGGGGAAAGTTGGATGGATATCCATCAACACACTCAGTTTTCTGGAAACTTGTTGACCACCCATTGGGCGTCCCTGATTCATTTTCCTGCCGATGCCTTCTTCTGTATCTTTTTAACCCACCCCCCTTCCCCCAGTTCTCATTTAGCTGCTTTACCAAACCCCCCCCCCCCCCCCCCCCCCCCCAATGTGTCTTTTCGGCAACACTTGCCATCACTAATTGGACAATACAATCTTCTGTATCTTTCGTAATTTCTGTTCATATTTAACTCGTTTATTCCTAGCCTAAACTGTTTTTTAAAAGTATATATGAACTTCTTTGATTTTCAGCTTACTAATGTATTGTTCAGTTTCCACAGCCTTTTTAAAAGACCTGTAGGCCACGAAACAATCACTGTCGCTTAATTCTCAATGCCACTCCTGTTGAAAACAGTCTTTTTATTTCAAACCGTTCAGAAAACTTTTTGAATTACTTGTCCCACAGTTGATCCACACATATCCGAATCCCAGCTGAAAACAGCGTTGTTTCACAGCTTCAGCTCAATATACCTGTGTAAGGAGGTGAGAATATGATGTAGAAACTTGTCCAGACCACTGTAATTCAACGTGCTGTCACCCACCTCTATTTCAATACATGTGTGCGTAGATGGTAACTGCAGAGATACGTGAGGAGGCGTGTTTCGCTCACTCTGTTGCTGCTGTAGAGATATATGATCGCGCAGACTGACTTTCTCATCTCACGCTTTCTCAGTCTTTGTGTGCGTGCTTGATAGCACATCGAATTTTACCATTTATTCATCTAATGTACCATGTACTGTTTGTAATATTGAATAGAAACCTAGTGTTTATCTTTATCAACCATCCCATATATGGCAACCCGCACTCCGTGAGTTGTAAACGATAATATTAATGGAAAATGATGAATAAGTATCTGATTTAATTGGCGCCTTAAATACTTCACTTGCCATTCATTTGTCTACAAACCACTTTTGGAATTCATTCATTGGCGCGTAGTGTGCTTTGATTAACGCACTTTCCAACGGAGTGGAGCTTGTCATATGGGATTGTTGATTTAAGCTTCAAATAGTTGTTAGAAGCTGTCATGTTAACACAATTTCGCGTCCACTGGGAACCACAGGTGCAGCCTCTGACTTAGGAATTTCGTCTGCTTTCGCTGAAGTCCGAGTAGGGGCTATAAAGCCAGAGCAGTGCAAGCCACATAACGACAGAGATAGAGGGGCAGAGAGATAGACAAGACAGGGCAGAGCGAGAGGTCACGGGAAGGTCATCCCAGTGGACAGCTATTATGCCTGTATTGCCCTGAATTGCCTTGTTACCATGAATAAAGACTGAGAAAATGTATTGCCCCTCTGTGAGAGATACCAACATTTATTCAAGAAAATAGCAAATTTACAATGCATACTTCAATGTCGATGCACGATTCGATGTAACACAGAGCAAAAGAAGGTCATCAAGATACAGCCACGGTGCGTTAGACTCGACTACGCTCCACAGACACAGGAAATCACTTGCACGCGTGAACTCGGAGAAAATTGACGCCAAGCCTTGCTTGTCTGCTGACCCCTTGGAGGAGTGAAGGAAGAGAGGCAAGCACATCGCCTCTATACTCCCTGCCTGCCTGCCTGCCTGCCTGCCTGCCTGCCCAGCTGGCCACATGGCACCCCTGCTTCATCTGGCGTTAATTAAAGGAACGGGGGTTTGTCCTGCTATGAAGGAGTAGAGAGACTGTATGTTTCTCTATAGCTCCAGCGTGCGCCTAAAGTCAGTCGCCCCACCAACAACCCTATTTCACCTGTATATATATACACACACATGGAGAGAGAGAGAGAGAGAGAGAGAGAGAGAGAGAGAGAGAGAGAGAGAGAGAGAGAGAGAGAGGAGGGGGGGGGAAGGAGAGAGAGAGAGAGGAGGGAGAGAGAGGGAGGGAGGGAGGGAGAGAGAGAGAGAGAGAGAGAGAGAGAGAGAGAGAGAGAGAGAGAGAGATAGAGAGAGAGAGAACTGAACTGAACTGAACAAGTTTAATGTGTAGGCCACCGGCCCATTACATTGGCGAGAAAAACGCGAACAGAGCACAATTATGTACAAGAAGTACATCAAAAACTGGCAACCAGTTTAGGAAGCGCGCACGGGTGAATAGTCTCAATGAGAAAGTTCACGTTCTCCGTGCAGCCCGTGTGGGCTGTTGTCGCGTCGGCGGCGTCCAGCTCGTTTCTGGATTCTTTCGCTGGCAGCATCCCTGTCACGCTGGCGAACAGCTGATCAAAGACGAAGCGTAGATTGGGTCAGCCTTGGAGCTCCTGTCGGGGACGAAATGCAGGTCTTGTAGTGGGACGTTTCACGATCCCTCGGACGAACGGCAGAGGTCGACGGTAGAGGCGGAGTTAGATCTGACACAGCACAAGCCTCGGCAACTCCACTTCTCAGTGCACTCATTTGCTCCTGCAAGGCACAAGAAATGCCCTCAGAAACCTTGCTCATCACGTTTTGAAAGTCTTCCACTGTTGCTTCGTTGCTACGAGGTGGTTTTGTAGCACCGTGAGAGTCATTTTGAAGTGTTGGCAGAGAGAGAGAGAGAGAGAGAGAGAGAGAGAGAGAGAGAGAGAGAGAGAGAGAGAGAGAGAGAGAGAGAGAGAGAGAGAGAGAGAGAGAGAGAGAGAGAGAGAGAGAGAGAGAGAGAGAGAGAGAGAGAGAGAAAGAGAGCTCAGTCACGGGTTGTCAGAGAATAGAGCGCTAAAAGACCTGCGACAACGAGCACGGTCTTTCTCGACAATGACGCGTCGCACGACCCAAGGATGTTGGGGATGGTTCGCGACGTGTCGCGTTTCCTAAAGCGAGGGAAGCAAGAAACTTGCGAGAATCCCAGGAAATGAAGTTGCGTTACGTCTTCTAGCGGCGAGAGTCGCAAGAGACTCGCGAGAAGACGCGAAAAAACAGTAACTTTGCCAGGCTAGAGAGCACTTGGTCTCTAAAGTGGGTGCTTGATTAGAGGACTCTAATGCTGTGCACTGTATCCAGACACCCCATCCGGGCCCCGCAAGTGGCGTTTTTATGGCTGGCCGAGCCAAGCTGCCACCCACCGTGCTCCGCCATTTATTTCTTTTCCATTTTGCATTCAAAACACTCATTTGAAGAATAACTGACATCCAGGCAAAGAGATGATAACCAAACAACAATATCAGTTTCAAAGGACTGGCCAAAGTGTTTGTTGCGGTTACGTGAACGAATTAATTACTCTCGTTCAAAGAAGTCGAGAAAGCGTCTGTTGTTGTCAACGCAATCAATGGTAGCCAGTGTACCGAATCACTTAGTAACCATCATTTCGAGTTGAACAATGTGAAAACTTCAACAAACTTTTGACGTATTCTACATAGATCCTTGAGAAATTAATACTTTTTGGGGGTCACGGTTTCTTTGTATGTTTGTGAGTGATTCTTAGAATGAGTGTTTTGCATGCGGACGAGAGAAAAAATGCCAGTGATGAGAGGGGTGACCGACAGAATGTTTGGCTGCCATGGAAACACCACTGAGCTGCCAGAAGAGATGGGCGTCACCGCTACTCTCCCACTTTGCCAGAAGAAGGATGCGGAACCCAAAAGGTCGCAGGGATCTTCGACAGTAATGTCAGTGGTTCTCAGTTTCAGAGACACAGCCGATCAGAGGAAGGATGCCCACAGTCCATCAGCTGACGAGCTTTGATCCAGTTTCTGACCGCAGGCGACCTACCTCAAGACGTCGTGGCAATGATGATAGCAACGCAGACTGACCACGTGGTCACGATCTCTTCAAAATTCTCGGAAGAAACTGACAGGCCACGTAGACTGTTCGTGCAACGCGGACTTCACGAGGCCGCCACAATAAACTTTTCGTTCGTTGGTTTGTTTGTTCGTTCGATCGTTCTGTCGGTCTGTCCTCTTTGTCTGTCTGTCTTGTCTAGCATGTCTGTCTGTCATGTCTGTCTGGCCTCTTTTCTGTCCTGTCTATCTGTCCTGTCTGTCTGTCTGTCCTGTCTGTCCTGTCCTGTCCTGTCTGTCTGTCCTGTCCTGTCTGTCTGTCCTGTCTGTCTGTTCTGTCTGTCTGTCCTCTTTGCCTGTCCTGTCTGTCTATCCTGTCTTTCCTGTCTGTCTGTCCTGTCTGTCTGGCCTCTTTTCTGTCCTGTCTGTCTGGTCTGTCTATCTGTCTTGTCTGTCTATCCTGTCTGTCTGTCCTGTCTGTCTGTCCTGTCTGTCTGTCCTGTCTGTCTGTCTGTCCTGTCTGTCTATCCTGTCTGTCTGTCCTGTCTGTCTGTCCTGTCTCTCTGTCCTGTCTGTCTGTCCTGTCTCTCTGCCCTGTCTGTCTGTCTGTCCTGTCTGTCTGTCCTGTCTGTCTGGCCTGTCGGGCCTGTCTGTCTGGCCTGTCTGATCTATCTGACTGTCTGTCCTCTCTGGCCTGCCTGTGGTGGTTGTACGACGCAACTGCTAAACCGTTAGTGCTTGCACGAGTTTTGGTAAGCGGGGCATAGCGTAAGTAAAGCGCGGATTCCTGTATGCGACTGACTTTTCTCAATCTTGTTGGAAATTAATTATCCAGATTTCTACCGTTCCAGGGATTGAACCATGGCACTGCGCCTCGCCCATAACCAGACTACAGAGCTTGCTCGCCTAAATCTCCAGTCAAAAGACAAATATTTCCAATAGGCAAATAGAAGTTGAGGAGCTGACTATGCACTTATGTAGGAAGGAGGACTATTGGAATTTTTATTTATTAACTTGAATTGTTTCGAGTTTGGTTGAGAGTCTCCTTTTCGCCTGTACGCCTGCAGCTCTCGTGGTGTAAGGATGACCTCTGAAGTTGATTTAAGGATAAAATTGTACCTGTCTTGTTGGACTTTGATGCAACCAACTGTGTGATATCTGCATCTGTCGACTCTTCCGTTAGTTCCCGGCGCTGTCCAGGACGTTCCACAGATACCTCCTTCTGCTTGTTGGGTTGTCGTGGGGTCCGATCGAAGTCTTCAGCTTCAGGCCTTTTTTCAAACTCTTCTGGTAGCAACGTTGTTCCTCTGTTCCGCTTTCTCTCCCTGCAGGGGTTGTCTTGGTGTAGATGTGCTCTTCTTTTTGACCCCTTTTCTCCATTCGATCTACTCCTTGCAGGGGATACTTCTTTGAGAAGATCTGCTTGTTTCTGAAGTAGGTCTGGAGTCCTCGCCTATGAAGCTCCTGGATAGTAGCGGTTTGCTTCTGCATCACATCTCTAGAAACCCTCACGCCTTTTTCCTTCTGAGAGGCTCACGCCCACACCTGAGTAGGTTCAGCCTGTCTGTCCACATGCTCCCTCTCCTTAAATGCAGAGCAGTAAGCACGCTTTCATTTGTGAAGTGAAGGATAAAGATCACAAAATGAGTACTTTTATAACATCTGAAATGTTGAGTTCTCTTATATAACGATCTCGTTTCCGTCGATAACAGTGTGTATCTGTGTAATGGAGGGATTGGAGCTATGGTTCATAGACCGCAGGGCGTGCCTTCGGATCGTTCAAGTCCGCTCGTCCAAAATATGGACTATGTTCCCATATTATATTATGATAGTACATGGTATTGGGAATTGAAAACAACAAAGTTCCCACTTCGATCAAATTTCTAAACAGTGAAAATTAACTTTTAAAAGTGTGGATTTGTATGGCAAGGTTTGCCTCCCTTTTGATGCAAAACTATACAGGAGTTACTTCCCGTGACAAATTTTGATAATTTAGGCCAATGCGAAATTAGGTCAGATTTACTGCGGCGTTTCCAACTTGGCAACGTGTGCTGTGCAATACATTTCCAAAATGAAAACAATGACTACATCAAGCCTTTTACCGATATTACGTGGGCAAAAGCCTTGGATTTTGCTTACTTGATGGGGAATAAGCGAGTTCTGTCAGTGTCGCTTCAGTGAACAGGTTGAACGTGGGGTTATCAGCTTTGGTAACTTTTGATCATTCGTGTTATCAACGATTAACGTGCAATGTGAAACTTCAGCAAAAAAAACCGGCTGGTATAAAAAAACACAGTGTCTGACAATGACGCCTCAGTAGACTCCAGCAACAAGCGTGTGACAAGAGGGAAATCTGTTTCATCCATTGGAAAACTTCCAGCCAGAAATAGTGGTGTGCTTCCGTTAATATTGGAGATTCGCGTCTGAAACTGATACTCATCGCTTAAACAAAGATCAGGTTGGCTTTGAAAAGTATCATTTTCAGACCACAAAATCTATAGTTTGTTTCTTACAATCTTACAAATCAGAACATTTTTAGCATGACCAATTGAGTAGCAATTCTATATTGTCAAATGTTATATATTATATACATGTAATCATTGCATTAAAAATTCAACTAAACAGGTGAAACAATTCTGAATAAAGAAAGAAGCCCAAATATGAAATGCAAGCAAGAAAAACTTTTCAAATACTAAGGACTTCTGACACTTAAATAAAGACTTGGCTCTCAAGCTCAGAGCTTTCCTTAGCTCAAATAACTTAATGGATTAATTTTCTAAACATTAAAAAGCAGATCCACAGTGATATGCTCAAAGAAGCTATCTTCAAGATAACAGGTGTCCATTCATCACTTCATGTATATTAAGAATAGTTTAATAATGTATTCTCAGATTATTTATAATCTGCCCCATTGATTATGTTTGATCCTGTTAAGAGGGAGCATTGTTCTAAACAAATTCCATAAAATATCCTCAAGCAATTGATCACAATTTTACACCTTCAATGCCGTTCTTAGATTATTTTTGCCTTGTCAGCATGAAATTTCCCACAAGAGCAAAGCTTCTACGGCCTTTTATTCTTGACCAACATGAACTGGACTACAACAGTCATGATCACAACAATG
The DNA here is from genome assembly GCA_034096865.1 of Theodoxus fluviatilis. Lineage (NCBI taxonomy): Eukaryota > Metazoa > Mollusca > Gastropoda > Cycloneritida > Neritidae > Theodoxus > Theodoxus fluviatilis. The sequence goes on along the minus strand of JAWQFJ010022628.1, from coordinate 10,375 downwards.
AAACAATTATCATGAAAAAAGAGCTGACTATATACTTCAAGATATTCCATGCATCATAATAATGTTTTGAGACCACATCAAAGCATCATAATACCCAAACTATGCATTTTGACATAAAAAGAATGTGGTTTTCAAAACATTTGCCTTGGAAAGTTTAAAATTTGAACTTCAGCACCTCAAGGGAATACTACCACCACACACTCTAATGTTTAGCTTGTGTCAGAGTGCAATAATTCACCCTTGTATGCAACAATGTACACTGGCCGTTTATGAACTTGAAATTTAGCTCTCAGTTTTTCCACAAGCGTGGATCTACTGAGATTATGTGCATGCACCAAAAAATATGCATATTCCAGAACTATTGTCATTATTCAGAGCTCATTTTAATTTACCTTGCCTCTCATTCCATGTGGTTTGTCTTGGAGTTTTCAAGCTTTCATGCATTGAACACTGAGACATTAGAAAGTTTCCCTTATCTCTCAAACCATCCAAAAGGTTGTTCTGTCTGCACACTACATTCATACTTATGGTAGGATTGCACTGAAGCTTTGATGTGGCAAAAATAATCTAAGAAAGGCATTGAAGGTGTAAAATTGTGATCAAAGCTTCATATGGCAGAAGGCAGCATTTCTCCTGTCCTTTTCTCCTGATCCTTTCACCCACCATTCGAGGCCTGCCACACTCACTGCTTTCCTCAGCCCTGTCACATTTCCACACACTGACACCACAGTCAGCAGGGGAAGACAAAGACTGCATCACACTTGCCTTGTCTTCTCTCTCCACCTTCACTTGCACTTCTTCCCTGACAGTGCTGTCTGCTTCCACATCACTCCCATCATGCAGCTGGTCCTCAAAACCTGCCTTGTGTTTCTCTCCAGTCCTAGAGTCATGCTCACAACCTGACAAGCCCTCAGATGGAAGTGTGTTGTCATACAGCCAGTCAGTATTTTCCTCCATGCTAGTGGCTGCCTCATTTTGTCTCTCCACCTTCACTTGCACTTCTTCCTGGACAGTGCTCTCTGCTTCTACACCTGTCCCATCATGCAGCTCATCCTCAGAGCATGGCTCACGTTTCACCTCAGTCCTCAAGTCATGGTTAGATGACAGAGACTCAACACTTACACATGTGTCATCAAACAGCCAATCAATGTCCTCCATGCTCATGCTGTAAGCTAGTGCTCCTCAGTGGAAAAAACAACTAAGAATACAACAGTAAAACTCCAGCCACAAGCTTCACATGAGCAACACTGAACTGAAGCTACCTGCTGTACTCAGCTCAAGCACACTTCCTCCACCTGCACTCAGCCACTGGGCTTGTCCAGCTCAACTACACTGTGGCCAGGCTTTCCTTCCACTCCTCCAGGCCTTGGCTTGGCCCCAGTCTGGCCAAGGAGGGCTGCCTCTGCACAGGCAAGGCCAGGACACCTGCACTCACAATTTTACACCTTCAATGCCTTTCTTAGATTATTTTTGCCACATCAAAGCTTCAGTGCAATCCTACCATAAGTATGAATGTAGTGTGCAGACAGAACAACCTTTTGGATGGTTTGAGAGATAAGGGAAACTTTCTAATGTCTCAGTGTTCAATGCATGAAAGCTTGAAAACTCCAAGACAAACCACATGGAATGAGAGGCAAGGTAAATTAAAATGAGCTCTGAATAATGACAATAGTTCTGGAATATGCATATTTTTTGGTGCATGCACATAATCTCAGTAGATCCACGCTTGTGGAAAAACTGAGAGCTAAATTTCAAGTTCATAAACAGCCAGTGTACATTGTTGCATACAAGGGTGAATTATTGCACTCTGACACAAGCTAAACATTAGAGTGTGTGGTGGTAGTGTTCCCTTGAGGTGCTGAAGTTCAAATTTTAAACTTTCCAAGGCAAATGTTTTGAAAACCACATTCTTTTTTATGTCAAAATGCATAGTTTGGGTATTATGATGCTTTGATGTGGTCTCAAAACATTATTATGATGCATGGAATATCTTGAAGTATATAGTCAGCTCTTTTGTCATGATAATTGTTTCATTGTTGTGATCATGACTGTTGTAGTCCAGTTCATGTTGGTCAAGAATAAAAGGCCGTAGAAGCTTTGCTCTTGTGGGAAATTTCATGCTGACAAGGCAAAAATAATCTAAGAAAGGCATTGAAGGTGTAAAATTGTGATCAATTGCTTGAGGATATTTTATGGAATTTGTTTAGAACAATGCTCCCTCTTAACAGGATCAAACATAATCAATGGGGCAGATTATTATTAATCTGAGAATACATTATTAAACTATTCTTAATATACATGAAGTGATGAATGGACACCTGTCATCTTGAAGATAGCTTCTTTGAGCATATCACTGTGGATCTGCTTTTTAATGTTTAGAAATTAATCCATTAAGTTGCTTGAGCTAAGGAAAGCTCTGAGCTTGAGAGCCAAGTCCTTATTTAAGTGTAACCATTCCTTAGCATTTGAAAAGTTTTTCTTGCTTGCATTTCATATTTGGGCTTCTTTCTTTATTCTGAATTGTTTCACCTGTTTAGTTGAATTTTTAATGCAATGATTACATGTATATAATATATAACATTTGACAATATAGAATTGCTACTCAATTGGTCATGCTAAAAATGTTCTGATTTGTAAGATTGTAAGAAACAAACTATAGATTTTGTGGTCTGAAAATGATACTTTTCAAAGCCAACCTGATCTTTGTTTAAGCGATGAGTATCAGTTTCAGACGCGAATCTCCAATATTAACGGAAGCACACCACTATTTCTGGCTGGAAGTTTTCCAATGGATGAAACAGATTTCCCTCTTGTCACACGCTTGTTGCTGGAGTCTACTGAGGCGTCATTGTCAGACACGGTGTTTTTTTATACCAGCCGTTTTTTTCGCTGAAGTTTCACATTGCACGTTAATCGTTGATAACACGAATGATCAAAAGTTACCAAAGCCGATAACCCCACGTTCAACCTGTTCACTGAAGCGACACTGACAGAACTCGCTTATTCCCCATCAAGTAAGCAAAATCCAAGGCTTTTGCCCACGTAATATCGGTAAAAGGCTTGATGTAGTCATTGTTTTCATTTTGGAAATGTATTGCACAGCACACGTTGCCAAGTTGGAAACGCCGCAGTAAATCTGACCTAATTTCGCATTGGCCTAAATTATCAAAATTTGTCACGGGAAGTAACTCCTGTATAGTTTTGCATCGAAAGGGAGGCAAACCTTGCCATACAAATCCACACTTTTAAAAGTTAATTTTCACTGTTTAGAAATTTGATCGAAGTGGGAACTTTGTTGTTTTCAATTCCCAATACCATGTACTATCATAATATAATATGGGAACATAGTCCATATTTTGGACGAGCGGACCTGTTGAAGGAGTTGTTATCCGAAGGCACGCCCTGCGGTCTATCAGTGTTTATGAGAGCATCTTACTTCAACCTTTGACCCCCTGTGGGTTGGGGGGCAGAATCGACCCACCGCGTCTCCCTTCGCAATTCGTAAGAGTCGAATAAATAGGGACATTGTGATTGATTTGCGTTTCATAAAAAATTTTATTGCGATGTTCGTGCTCAATGGCCTTTCATAACCTACACAGGCTGATAGGCCACAAAACTATCCATTCTTCACCTGTGAGCTGCTTTTGCAAGACGTTGTACATTTTGTCCACAGTGGACGAACTGAGTGGAGCAACAGACCGGCTTGTCCTCTAGCTCCTGGCGGAAGTGGCTGATATTAAACTCCATCCATCCTGGCGGAAGTGGCTGCACCTGAAATGAAGCATTCTGGAAATGGAAGTGAAATTTTATTTTTAGTACAAAACCAATGGGAAGTAGTTGGCATGTTAAATATGTCATTTTGAACTCAACACCCCACCACCCCACCCCACTCCCATCCCATATCTTTCACTGATTTTCTCATATTTTCTTGTTACCTTCGAACCTTTCTGTATACCCCCACCACATAAACCACCCCCATCCTTCTCTTCCTCCGTCACACCCAGCTCCCCCTACTTTCTCTTCCGCATTTGCTACATCTTCTTCCATTTATTTCTCTTCTTTCCTCAACTCATGCTGCTCCTCCTAATGCTCCTCTTCCTCTTCCTCTTACGCCTCCTTTTATACATATATCCAACCCCTACGCATTCCTTTGCTTCCTCCTTTTCCCCCTCCTCTCCTTGTTTCCTCTTTCCCCTTTCTTACCCTCTTCGTCCTCCTTCTCCCTCCTGATGCTCCTGCTCATACTCTTCCTATTTAACCCGCCACTCTTACACCGGTAATTTTCATGTTTCATTTTCTCTGCTTCCTTCAACCTCATTCTCAACCCCCAACCCCAATCCCCGCAACTCCACCCACCCACCTCCATCCCCACTCCCACCCACCCATCTACCCCCACTCCATCACCGCAGCTTTTAAAAATTTTAAAATCGGAAAACATTGATTTATCAATATATCACATTATCCATTTCATCATCTCCTCATTCACCAGTCTTTGCCATGGCAAGCACCCCATCACACCTCTAACCATTCTACTTAAATATTCGTGTTTTAAAAGTTTTTTTTTTGAAAACGGTTGACTTCTTCAAATACATTAGTATTCGTGTGTGTGTGTGTGTGTGTGTGTGTGTGTGTGTGTGTGTGTGTGTGTGTGTGTGTGTACGTGTGTGTGTGAATTTTTCAAAACAATGTTCCTGGGTTTTTATGATAAAACTTGTGCAGTGCCGATTTGTATTGATGAATGTCCGGCGATGTTGTTGCGTCACGGAATAAACGATCTGAGTAGAATTCACTTGCACTGGGTGTGGTATTGCTAATCGGGTGAAGTGCTTGAATCTTTGACAAGAGCTGTCTCCTCCATGTTGACTAACACAATTTTGGCTTAAATAAAACTGGAAGGTGTTAGTTTATTACCTATTACTCAGTCCACTCGTAACAAGTATACATAATGTGCAGCAAGTATAGAAAGCATGTTGTGGGAGGTGAAATTAGCAGTATGTGATAACACTGGTGCATAAAGGTTTTTGTTTCAACCAAGTTTGGATTTGTCAAAGCGAACTAGGTAACTGCTCTCATCAAAAATTGAGTTGGCCACAGCGTGTTCTGCTTGAGGTTTACTGGTGCTGTTAGATTTGCTCCCCCAGAAAACAGTGCGTAATCCTTGCAAGTGTTTTGTTTTAAAGTGTTTCCTTCATAAATGTGTGCACTGTTTAGCTACGCTTCTTCGTCTCTACGTGAGCGGTTCTGTACGACATGAAAAGTCTGAGCAAGATAGTGGTCATGACACAACAGAACATGCATGCTGTTAGAGCCTTGCAAGTGTCTGTATATTTTAAAAAAGGTTTTATATTTTAGTGCTGACACTAAGGTGATGCTGTCCTGATTTTTAACTGCAGCAAACATTGACCTTTGAATTTATGAGAATAAATGGTAAATGCATTTTGGAAGTGTTTTGTTCTTATTTTACCATATATGCTGACATGAATTTATCACGTATTTCAAAGAATTTAGATTTATCAATGGCTTGTTCTTCTTAGTTCAAAGCTCGGCCTCTTGATGTATCTATGAGCAGTCAGTTATGTTGACACAGATCATGTAAGACAAGATGTCACTTCATTGTTCAGAAATACGTTCCAAAATGCTCTGAAATAACAGACTATTAAAAACCAGAACTTAAGGCATGTGTCTGCGATTGACAATGATGAAGTGGATTTATTCAACACCAAATCTGATTACATTTCATATTGAGTTTTCATGCAAAAAGCAGCTTATGTTAAATGACTCCCTGTTCATGAAAATACAGTTTGAAATAGCCACTGTTAACTAGGAGAATTTAATGATTTCACACTATCATAATGCTAAGTGGCCATCTGTCACGCGTGGAAGACTCATGAATGCCCAAAGCTGTTCTATGAAGAACTCTGCTAGGGCAGCGCTTCAAGGACCAACTGAAGCGACAGCTGAGTATGGCCGGTATCCAATCAAATGACTTGAAAAGCATGGTCAGCAATAGAGATAGCTCCGCGCATTGATGAAGCTCTCTAGCTGAGACCCAAGTAACATCTGGGAGAGGGGCTGCGGAGGAGATCCCCCTGTGGTTTCGGGGTAAGAATTGACCCACCGTGTCTCCCTACGCGATTCGTAAGAGGCGACTAACTAGGGACACCGTGACTGGATTTGCGTTTGCTCTAAACTGTTCCAGTGCGTTTCGTCCTTAATGGCCTCATATTGCCTACAAAGGCTAATAGGCCGTAAAACACCATAAAGCCAATCCCACCTACCCAGGGATTCCCACACCCAGGTCTCCCTGTGGGTTCGGAGTAAGAATTGACCCACCGCGTCTCCCTACGTGATGCGTAAGAGGCGAATAACTAGGGACACCGTGACATAATTTACGTTTACTCTAAATTGTTCAAGTGATTTTCGAGCTTAGTGGCCTTACATAGCCTGCAAAGGCTGATAGGCTGTAAAATTCGATCCATCCATCCCTCCATCCATCCCACACCCAGGCGCGATTCGTAAGAGGCGAATAACTCGGGACACCGTGACTTGATTTGCGTTTACTCTAAACTGCTCTAGTGATTTTCGTGCGTAATGGTCTTACATAGCCTACAAAGGCTGATAGACCGTAAAACACCATCCATCCATCCCACACCCAGCGTGTGGCAGAATATGCCACTGAAGGATTGGCCTGCATTGCCACCAGGGGGCTTGTCGGCACCAACCCAGATGATGCTCGGATCCGAGGAACAACCATCGTCACTACTTAGTACAGTTCCCCATAGCTTGTTCAAGTGGTTGGAAATACTTACAAAAAAGAGAAAGAAAACAAAAAACAAGATAACTTTCTGTGTTATTACTTTAAGAATATTTCGACACCTTTCGGCAACTTCTTCAGCAAAGAAAAACATGGCGTCAAGATGACGTATAAAAAGAATTACGTCTGCTATGACGTAAGACATTCTTATAGTCTTGGATGTCCCGGCTGGCCAATCACCACGATAGTCCACAAAAATGGGCAAATATAAGTCCAAGAATTCTGGAGAAAGAAACAGCATATAGTTGGAAATACATAGAATATTTCTGAGAAGACTAGATGCAGGATTACAGGAGAGCTGCAGAGGGTGGCTGAGTCTGCATCCCTATGGATCTGTCAGACACGGTCAAAGTGTCTAAATTGTAGCATTTCCTCGTGAGTTGGGGTTAAAAGATGACCATCCATTATTTCAATTAGATTATTAGCAGGAAATAGCTAGGGGATTCACGGTTTTTCCGTGTATGCGAAGGTAAAAATATCTTGCCAGCACGCACAAGACAATTACACAGCCAGGCAGGCAGGACGGACAAACCAAAACAGACGCATACACATGCACACAGACGGACGAGCGGGCGGGCGGAAGGGATGATGGATGGACGGACAGACAGATAGACAAACACACAACCACGCAGGCTGGCTGGCTGGCTGACTGGCTGGCTGGCAGGCAGAAAGACTAGACGGACCCTACCCGACCCGACCCGACCAACAGACCACACGGACGGACAACACGGACGGACTGACGGACGGACAGACGCACAGACAGCTCAGACAGACAGCCCAGACAGACAGACCAGACAGACAGACAGACAGACAGACATACACACACGGACAGACACGCAGACAGGCACGCAGGCAGGCAGACACACACACAAACAGGCATACACACAGACACACATACACACACACACATACGCACACATACACACAAACAAACAAATGCACAAGCATGTAGAGTCTTACAGACACATACATAGAGGCAGAGGGCGACAGAGCGAGAGAGAGGGGGGGAGGGGGAGAGGAAACAATCTAGCACAGAGATGAATATATTTGTGAGGCCACTGGCTCATTTGCAAGGAAGTTGTCCTCGTCTGAATGAAAATACACAATTCATAAACATCTGTTCAATAACGGTCAATGTTGTCTAACACTATTGCTGAAGAAACTAGATGTCTCTAGACACACTTGCTACAAACGCATACACACCAACTGTATTGCAGTAACACTCCTTTCAGTGGTCAACAAGAGATGAACAGTAACACTCCTTTCAGTGGTCAACAAGAGATGGACAGTAACACTCCTTTCAGTGGTCAACAAGAGATGGACAGTAACACTCCTTTCAGTGGTCAACAAAAGATGGACAGTAACACTCCTTTCAGTGGTCAAAGAGAGATGGACAGTAACACTCCTTTCAGTGGTCAAAGGGAGATGGACAGTAACACTCCTTTCAGTGGTCAACAAGAGATGGACAGTAACACTCCTTTCAGTGGTCAACAAGAGATGGACAGTAACACTCCTTTCAGTGGTCAACAAGAGATGGACAGTAACACTCCTGTCAGTGGTCAACAAGAGATGGACAGTAACACTCCTTTCAGTGGTCAACAAGAGATGGACAGTAACACTCCTTTCAGTGGTCAACAAGAGATGGACAGTAACACTCCTTTCAGTGGTCAACAAGAGATGGACAGTAACACTCCTTTCAGTGGTCAACAAGAGATGGACAGTAACACTCCTTTCAGTGGTCAACAAGAGATGGACAGTAACACTCCTTTCAGTGGTCAACAAGAGATGGACAGTAACACTCCTTTCAGTGGTCAACAAGAGATGGATGACCAATGAAGTCTGGCGATGGGAAGTTGCAGGGGCAAGCTTTCGGAGAATTAGTCAAGAAGACAAGCAGCGACTTCGTAGAATCGTTGAGTTAGCTCCCTTCCCTGTATTGAGTCAAAAGTAACGTGATTGAGCTGCTGTTCAAATTGTGTGAGCAACTCAGTAGTGATTCAGACCAGCATTGTACCAGCCAAGAGAAGGACGGTAAGTGCTCGTTGTTCCTTTGATACAGGTTTTCTTTTGGGTATCTGCAGTTCCGATACCATCTATTGTGCCTGAGTGTGTACATTACCTTACTGAAAAGGAATTTGGGACACAGGCACCAGTAGCAGTAGCAGCAGTGACAATGGTAAGTACCCACCACAGTTTGATGCATATCTACCTCTTCACGTGCTTTTGTTTCTACACTACTTCTGATTTCAACAGCAACTAAACGGAAGACTACTGATTTCTCTTCAAGCATTTCTACTTCTGTAACTGCTGCTTTGGCTGCTGCTGCTACTACCACAAACCCCATCTCCATCCATCACAACTACTGGTATTCCTGTTAATACTCTCCTCTTTTTACTCCTCCTTTCTTCCCTCCCTCCCTGAGAGAGAGAGAGAGAGAGAGAGAGAGAGAGAGAGAGAGAGAGAGAGAGAACTGAACTGAACTGAACTGAACAAGTTTAATGTTTAGGCTACCAGCCCGTTACATTGGAAGAACGCGAACGAAAACAATTAATGTACAAGCGGCTCATCAAAACTGGCAGCCAGTTTCGGCTCACGGAACACGCACGGGAGAGTTAACACAGTTAATTGAAAAGTTCAAGTTTTGCGTGCAGCCCGTGAAGGTTGCTGACGTGTCGGTGGCGTTCTACTTCTTTCGGTCTTGTTTACATCAGCATTCTTGCCACGGTGGTGAACAGCTGATCTTCTACGAACTGCAGGTCGGGTGTTGTCAGGGGCTTTTGTTGGTGATGCCAGGCAGGTCCTCTTGTAGGCTGTCTCCGGATCATACAGGCCTTCGGCAGAAGTGGACGGGAGGGACGGAGCGGGATCAGTGACGTTCCTTGATGCACAATCCTCAGCTATTCCACCCCTGACTGCGCTCATGTGCTCTTGCAAGTCACGAAACATGTTCTCGGTCATCTCCTTCATCAATTCGTGGAGATCTTCAACAGTTGCTTCTCTTCTAGAGGATGCAATCGTGATGCTCTGAGGATGATCTTGGGTTAACGGTGGAACTGAGGCAGGCGGATTCTCGATGGAGACTGAGGCTGCTGTTTCCTTTCGGTCATCAGCGCAGTTCGAGGGGTCAGAGGTCATGGGTGCCGCGGTGACGTAGTCGGCTAGTACATCGGAGCGAGAATTTTGTGCATCACCATGGGCAGAAACAATAGATTTCGCAATGTCAACTTTGGGTGCCTCGGTTCTCAAAAATGCATTGAACTGTCTCTGCTCACCCCTCTGTCGACATTCAGCTCGCTGTTGGTCCCGTCGTCTCTGGGCAGGTGTCTTCTTTTTCCAGTAGCCACGCTTGTCACTCGTGAGCAATGGCTGACCGTGGCGCTGCTTGAACCGCAACACCATCACGACACTTCCAGCTTCACCATCAACTTTCCACGACGAAAGTTCCTCTGTCGCCAGCAGGGATGCAAGTAGTAACTCCAAGGCAGCTGGTAGTCCAGCGACGGGCATTGTGTTCACTTCTGTTCTACAGTAGAGCAAGCAGGCCGGAGCCGAAGCAGAACG
>JAWQFJ010022627.1:7500-15106 GCA_034096865.1 Theodoxus fluviatilis | reverse complement strand
GTCGTAAATGTCGTTCTCTGTGTTAGGTCAAAGCCCAGTCCTTATTCGCCCTCGGTGCATGAGCAGGAATAAATACTTATGTTTGTCTAAGATTGGCTTCACTGCTCTACAGATATATGATTTTCCAGGTGAGCTGGCTACACTGACACGTTAACGTTGAATAAGTGGATGACCCAAATGCCTCGCGCAAAGACGCCAGTAGCTATCCCACTGTCACACACCAACACATGCACGCACACACGCATACACGCACGCACACTTACACACACACGCGCACGCACGCACGCACACTTACACACACAAGCATATACACACACTACACTAGAATATGCTATACACTAGCACGCGCACGCACACACACACACACACACACACACACACACACACACACACACTCACACACTTACAAACACACACACACACACACAAACACACACACACACACACACACACACACCCACACACACACACACACACACACACACACACACACACAAACACACACACACACACACAAGATGATGTTGATGAAGATGGTCGACAACGATGACGACGACAACCATGATAACACAGATTATGAAAATGGTGATATGATGACGACGACGACGATTGCAGTGATGAAAATCCTCGGAGATTGTGACCTCCAACGAGGAAGAGCAGTTTTCTGGAGGGTTGATGATTCGTGCCTCCCTGGAAACTGGTGATGGTGATGATGATGAGGAGGATGAGAAGGATGATGAGGATGAGGATGAGGATGAGGATGAGGATGAGGATGATGACGATGACGATGACGATGACGATGACGATGACGACGACGACGACGACGACGACGATTATGACGACGATGATGACGACGATGACGATGATGATGATGATGATGATGATACGACGACGACGACGACGACGACGACGATGCTGCTGCTGCTGCTGCTGCTGCTGCTGCTGCTGCTGATGATGATGATGATGATTTTTATCTGTGGATGTAGAAAATTATCGCCGGCTCCTCCATCTCTCTTCACTTCATTACAATGACCAGACTTACTACATTTGATGGTACAATAGACGTTATAAAAAACCGTACGTACTCAAAGAGTTTTTGCCAATAAAAAATACGAACACATGGGGAAGTTTCTTCTTCTCTGTATTTTTACAAACACGTTTTGCTTCTCCGTGAATGCATCGTTTTGAAGCGTAATCTTCTGTACCGTAGGGTGTGTGTCCTCAGACTTTAGTATATTTATGTGTGCCTGTGTGGCAGTGTGTCTTTGCGTGTGACTTTCTGTAGGTCAGTTAGCTTATCTGTGTGCAATGCAATATGGAACAGCGCAATATCATAACGTCTAGACCTTTGGCAAACTTTCTACGATGCAGCTTTACAGGACAATGTACGACTTAGTGCCTCCGTTTTCTCACTCTCGTCCTTGCATGGCGGGTAACTAGTATTCAGGTACGCGAGTCAAAACTGATTTCTTTGCAGCTACAATTGTGTCGGGGGAGAGGTTGACAGCACTTCCTGTGGGACGCGGGACACTGCTCCACCGCCAATCTTCAAGTTCCAGACATTGAACGGAGTCGTCTGCCTTCAAGACAAATAATTTCACCTCGTCTTCGACTGAGAGACAGCTGCGTTATCCCATCAAATACTTTTTACAACTGCTTTCACCTCGTCCTCGACTGGAAGGCTATTGTACCTCATGAAAGACTTTCTAAATAACAGGCTTCACTGCGATTTAGACTGGAAAACAGCTGCGTTATCTCATCAAGGACTGTTTACAACTGCCTTTACCTCATCTTCCACTGGAACGCAGCATTTGCCTCCGCCAAGACCTCTAGAGGTCATGGCACACGGGGCAACAGACACACGCTCTTTTTATTTCTGTGATCTAGACATTTATTTAGGTGTTTGCACATGCTGAAATTCATTGAATCTCTCAGCTACATGATAAGCCATGTAGCATCGTAGGTAATAGATAGACTGCCGGATTCCAGAAGACAAAAGACATAATGATCACAGAGGTCGCTTGGAGGTGTTTGAATCACAGATTTAGTATAGAAACAAACGCTTCGGGCGTAGCCCTTTATAAGTTTGAAGGGCTGCGTCCGAAACGTTTGTTTCTATACTAAACCTGTGATTCCGACAGCTCCCAGAGATCTCTGTGATTATTTATTTTGCAATGTAGCATCATTTATATCTCTCTCTGTGGGCCGAGGCTACTAGTGCTGCGTACTCCGACGTACATCTCCATTGAAATAATATAGCGATCTAAATAAACTATTGAGATGTTCTGCATGTACTTTTGAGAAATCAGCACTGTTGTTGGTCACGGTTTCTTTGCATGTGTATCAGTAATTTTACAAACGAGCGTTTTGCAAGCGAACCCAAGAAGACATGGCAGAAATGATTTACAACGGTTGAAAGCAAGGAGCGTTACCATTGGCTAATAGGTGGACGTCATTCACTTGAAACACTGAGAGAATAAATCCGGGCCTAAACCATGAAATCATTTCTGGTAACTCAAAAGTCCACTGATTTATCTGCTCGCACACGAGAAAACTTGTATATCATGATCCAACTTCCGTTTCTGTTGCATCGGGTGCGACAGCCTGAATGCATCAGGAAGACGTAACCGACGTTAATGGCCGTGTACCTTTTGCCAACGTCAGCTCCATTTTTCTTCTGCGAACATCCACCATACCTTGCAGAGACACTTACTGCTGAAACTTTTCCTTCTCATGCCAACTCACCATGGAGATGAGGAGTTTAACGTAGCCCTGGCGTCGAAACTCGGTGTGAACAAAGACCCCCGCCGATCATGCCATGTGTGTGTCCTCGTGTCTGAGTACCAGAGAGGGAAACAGCAACGGATGTGACAGAGCAGCATCTCTGAAATGACCTGTATGACTTTTATCCCATTTGTCATCCATATAGGCAAACATTTGTTCTGGGTGTTGTACGATACAGTGACTCCTCGTCGTTCGATAGCAGTGCCCAGATTCCTGGCACTGACTGTTGCTGCATTTGGTGGCACTGCTGACGTTATGTGGAAAAGGGACGATTGGCCACGATCTAGTTGGTGGATCGGTCTGCAGGTGAGTGCTGCCTGTAAATGACTGCCTGCCTGCGTGGGCATGCACGTGCGTGTATTTGCTTGTGCCTGTAACTGCCGGTGTGTACGTCCATATGTCTGACAGTAATGCCTGTGAGATGTGTCCCTTCTCCTCCAGTGGGCTGGGGGTAAGAATAGTCCCACCGCGTCTTCCCACGTGATTCGTAAGAGGCGAATAAGTTGGGAAATCGCGACTTGATCTGTTCTTACTGTAACCTCTTCTAGCGATTTTCGTGATCAATAGACTTACATAACCTATAAAAGCTGAATGGCTATTAACACATCATCATCATCATCATCATCATCATCGTCGTCGTCGTCGTCGTCGTCGTCGTCGTAGTCATCGCCATAATGATTATCGGCATCGTCGTCATCGTCGACGTCGTCGTCGTCGTCGTCGCCATAATGATTATCGTCATCGTCGTCGTCGTCATCGCCGTCGTCGTCGTCGTCATCGTTGTCGTCATCAGCATCGTCGTCATCATTGTCGTCGTTGTCATCATTTTTGTCGTCGTCGTCGTAGTCTTAGTCGTATGTTCGTGTTCGTCGATCTGCATTTACGTGTGTTTCTCTATTCTATCTTCTTCGCTATGGGCAATTTTCGCGTATCTTTCCCATATTATTTTACAGAACTGTTGAACGCTGGAGAATCGCCAATTACACACACAGAGAAGAAGTCGAGACATCAGGCGACAACTGGCGCGAGCTGAAAGCACGGGCATTTCAATCAGCATTTACTCCAAATCTCAACGGTTCCGCGTTCTCAGTGAGTCGGTCGTCTCATGCACCCAGAGAGATTGGAAACATCGCACTGAATGAAAGAGCAGGGGGCGTGTGCGATTCATGGATATGACAGGCTGGACCCAGCGCACGTACACCATCAAAGGAAAGTCCTCTTCATTCCACCTTCCACGCACTCTCTCCCCGTCTCTCTTTGAGCCCGCACGAAGTCATCTGGCCAGAGCAAACAGGGGGTGCGGGGCGTAATTGGCCGGGGCGGATCCCCATTCACACAGCCCCGAGGCTGTGTCCTCGGACCTCGCCTATGGAGTCCAAGGCTCGCATCCCCTGGGCACGCACAGCAGGAGGAGGGGGGATACATCCTGCAGAGATACGGGGCCCGAGGTATGAGCCATGAGTCCGTTCCCAAAAGCAGGGACTTGGTCGTAAGGCTTCTTCAGGGAAGAGTTGTGGCGTGCTGTGGAGTTCTTTGCCTACGTCACGCCTTCCTTAATGCTCACAAAGCTCCACGCTGTCCCCCCCCCCCCCCTCCCCCCTCCTTACATACCCCCCCCCCCCCTTTCCTCCGCCACGTGAATGACATCCGGGCAACTACTGTGGCCAAGCAAGATGGTCGTCTACACGAGTTCCCTCCCCTGGGAAGTACTTCAGGGTGGTAAAAGCCGGAGCAGAGGCTGCCCAGTGGACTTGTGTATGGTTCGATTGAAACGCGGTTTGATGTCCTTAAACGGCAATCGATTTATCAATTTTTTCCTACCCCCCTTCCGTTTGAGGAATCCTTACGATCACAACGGATGTCTGAAGCCTACTTTTTTCTGCTCGTCTCCTCATCTGAAATAGTGTGTGCTCCGCTGTTATTTGGACGGCGCTGTCTTTTAAATCCGATTTACCGTCGTTTGAAGACGGTTTGAAGTTTTCAATTTCGTCAGCCTCTGAGAAGTTAGAAGAGTTCGGGGTGTGACCTGATTTGTAGATCACGTAAGGCGGCTCAGAACTGCTGGAAGAGGTCAAGACTTAGAAGTTCGAGGAATGAAATGTGATTTTGAAGGGTAAAGCCTGTGGTGACATTGTTCGGGTCGTATGGGGCCATGCATTGTTGAAGATGTATTTTTTAAAATCAGTATCGATATCTGCAGTGTTCAGAACATAACTTTTCAAGACCGATTCATTCCAATACTTTGAGTGTTTCTGTTGTCGTGTGCCCTTTTCTCTCTAAAATGAATGCAGACCCCCGACTCAAATGACCACACCTATGACACAGAAAGAAAAAAGATATGAAAACATACTTCCTTATCGATACTGGAACTCATGTCATCTGAAATGCCCGCTGCAAATGACAAGGATGCAAATAGACGTTGGAGCGAGAAACGGGCGCCGAATCCCCCTTTCCTGACCGGATTCCGTAATACAGTTTGCCAAATCCTGTATGCAGACGGTAGCGATATAATCGTGTACACTGGTGTCCAGCGACCAAGGGCCTGTTCTTGCATTCGCACAACCGTCTCCATTGGCCGTCCTGCGGGACCGCACCAACCTCCCATGCTCTTCTCCGCCTCGCCCCAATTTGGCCATGTCAGGGCAATGGCAGCGAGTAATGAAGATTTACCTCCCTTGTCCCGACCCCCACTCTGCGGTCGGCAGGTGGCGCTTCGGCCCGAGGCCCCTGCGGATTGGTCAGTCTGGCAGACAACCACTTGCGCGGGACGGGTGCGCACAAGGGGCATCAGGGGAGATTACTCAAGGAATTTCCGTCCCTGGTGACCACGCAGGAGGGATGGGGGCCCCATGCGTAGAATTGCCATAGTAACCGAACTGATCTATTCCTCCTTCGTCAGTGTCCTCTTGGCCATACCGAGACTTGCCTCACTTTGGAGCAGAATTAGTGAGGATTAGGGGTGAAGGTAGAGTAAAGGGTGCACAGAGGATGGAGGGGCGGGGGGGGGCGGGATGGAGGGGCGGGGGTGGGGGATGGAGGGGTGGGGGTGGGGGATGGAGGGGCAGGGGTGGGGGATGGAGTGGGGATTGGTGGGGGAAAGAAAGTCATACTCGAGAAATAAGGTAGGGTGCATAGGGGAAAGGGTAATGCAGGGTACAGGGGTGGGGGGAGGGTGTGGGGGCCAAATTTGCAGTTGGGGAAGAGGGGTGAGGGGTGTGATGAGGGCGGGCATTGGGGAAAGTTGTGAGTAAGGACAGGGGGTAGAGGGACTGGGGGGGGGGGGGGGGGGGGGGGGAGGAGGGTTGTTGAAAGATGGGAAAGGTAAGTAGAAGTGAAGTTGAGAAAAGGGCTATCTGAGTGAAAAGAGAGGGACAGGGACAAATAGAGACAGAGAGACAGGGACGGAAGGGTGAGGATGAACAGAGAGAGAGAGAGAGAAGTAGCAAAAGTGAATGATGTAAAACTCCTGACATTATGAATGATTATGATTATGAATACGTGAAAGATGACGACAGACAGGCTTGGAGAAGTGGGAATAACGCTCTGCGGGGAGATGATGTGCGAGTTCACGCATACAGCAAGAAGTTTTTATTTGATCAGGGAAACAGGAATACTTGCCTACTTGCACTGCAACATAGATATGCATTCTTTGCCATTTTCTGACAAGCTGCAGAATCCACCATCAGCCATAAGAGAACTATTCTATTGACGGCTCTTGCTGCGTGGGATGTTTCGAGAATCCTGGGACAGAACGTGTGTACGCGCAGACAAGGCTCCCACAACGCACCTCACGTGCTGTTAGTGTACGTTAAATCTTAATTTCAATACAATACAATACAATGCAATGCAATACAATACAATGCAATACAATGCAATGCAATACAATACAATACAATACAATACAACACAACACACCACAACACAACACAATACAATACAATGCAACACAATGCAATGCAATACAATACAATACAATAAATACAATACAATAGAACACAATACATACAACACAATACAACACACCGCAACACAACACAATACAATACAATGCAACACAATGCAATGCAATACAATACAATACAATACAATACAATACAATACAATAGAACACAATACATACAACACAATACAACACAGCACAGCACAACACAACACACAGCACAACACAACACAGCATAATGCAGCACAATGCAACACACCACAACACACCACACCACAATATAAACACAACACAATACAATGCAATGCAATACAGTACCATACAGCACAATACAACACAATACAATACATCTGTATTACTGCTGTAGAAGAAGTTGGTTAGTTCACCGCATACATAAAAAAGACGTGAATAATAGTATTATATTGTAGTACACGCGTATGCAACATTATTTGCATGTGTTAAAAGAAAAATATTTATAGTCATATATTTGCTTGAACAATGTAGCATATTTACAAGAATAAGAAGTTAAAATCAGTTGGTTCCACATCAAGTACGAATTAAAAGACTATGACTATAAGACAAGATACACTAAAAGCGTGTGAAACTTAAAAGAAAAGAGAAGCCCAAACAAAAGAGGTACAAAGAGTCTCTAAGTAAACATCAATCCGATGAATGTCCTCACGCGTCATGAACGGGTGTTTGAACATGCGAAGGATGTTACGCGCATCAGAGCGTGTTTTTAAGCACGCGGATATATGCATGACTATTTTTTACACAATAGAATGTATGCACTCAAACATGCGAATATTTAATAAACGCCGTCATTTTCGTCAGATTATCATCATCTGATGGCCACTAAGGGTTATCGTTATACGGTGTGCG